>JAODUH010015777.1:0-27201 GCA_027564835.1 Typhlichthys subterraneus | reverse complement strand
TTGTATATTACCCCCCCCCCCCCCCCCTCCCCAAGCCACCCTGCTGCAGGCTTGTGCGTGAGAATGCGGTAGTGGACTCAACACACCCCCATCGCTGCTCCACCTCTGCTCAGGGTACGAGGGGGGAAATGAGGACTTTGGGAGTTAATTATAAAACAACAACAGCACAGAAAGAGAGTCGGCCTCCTGGGGTTCCTAAGCTATCTCTGCTTATCCTTCCTCTTCATGTCCTCTTCTATGTCTTCCAATATCTCCCCTGCCAATGACACATGTATCACATCTGTAGCGTTACCTTTTGTACTCCCCCAAGATGTATCCACTTAAAACATCATGGCTGGTAATCAGCTTGGCTGACCTGTAGTTGATATACTGTAGCATAAATGTACACATCCATAATGTAGGCAACACAGAGTGCTGCAGACACACACACACACACACACACACACACGCACACACACACACACGCACGCACGCACACGCACGCACACACACACACATCACACTTCATATTTTTTATAATGTATTATTATTTGATCAATTATGTTAATTGTGAATTATGTTTTTCCTGAGCATGTTGACATTACTTTAATTAGTTATTAACATACATCATCAGAGTTGATTACTTTTACAATGTTGGCCAGTTGGTTTACTTTACTTTACTTATACTGTAGGTTGATTTGTAACTCATTTCAGGATTTCTTTTGTGCAAAATAGTACAAAGATTCACAATAGAACACGGTCCACAAAACATTGGTTAAACGTACATTAGGTTAGGTGAAGAGAGGTTAAACCCAGAGAGTGAATGTGACTTTATCTTCTCCTACAACAACCCCTATAAATCCTCCCTGCAAATGACATAAGAGCTGATTATATAGGTTATTCCAAAACAATTTGGAATATTTTGGGTCTCAGGTCAAAGGCCCTGGGCATATGAACTTCTAATAAGGAATGAAAATGTCTAATAGCAGTAATTAGAGAGCAACATCAAAAGACCCGGAACACACACTAGGAATACATCGCACAATGGAGCCTTATATGCTCAAGCCCAACTACAGAGCAGTGATTCACAGATAATAGTGTGCAAACCACTCTCCAAAAATAAACATTTATGTGTTTTCTTTTTTTTGTAAAGCTTAATTGGGTCAAGTAGCTCTATATTTTGTTAGCAGACAGCATTCTTCTGAATTGACATCTTTGTCATTATACCCATTAGCATTGTCATCATGTTTGGGTCACTGGCCAGAGGCACAACACCTGTATTCATGTCCCCCCCCCCCCCCATCATTTCTACTGGGCGGTTAAGGGTGATGCAGCTATAGACCGCAGGCCATTCAGATGAAAAGGGCACGGTGGCATCATCAGGAAGTGGTTTAGCTTGATAGACTCACACAGCAGGTGTATTTTGCTGTTGCTCCAGCGTTGCGTGTGTTCTGTATTGTGTCCGTGTGTGTGTGTGTGTGTGTGTGTGTGCGCACGTCCCTGTGTCAGGCGCTGACAGGCTTAAAAACAGCCCGCGGCTACTAAACAGCGAGTCAACAAAAACACAGCTCTCATAAATGTATACCTATTTATTCATCTTATTTGCTCTTAAATAAAGCGCAATACGTTTTCATAATAAAAAAAACAGGCATAGTATATTTACAAAGATATAATTTGACAAATGGAGATATTTCCACAACAATTAACAATATAACCATATTTTTGTGACATATGTTAAAAGGAAAATACAGGTCTGCAAAGTAAATACATGAGATACATTTAAATCATAATAGCCCAAAGACGATGTGAGGTAGAACATTATGATTCCATGTTGTCATAAGCCTGGATCCCTGACGTACTGTGTATTTATATACAGACATACATACAGTTCAGAATCGTTGAACGGAACACAACCTGGCCTGTAAATTACAGCCCCTGGCATCGATGCTTGTTGATGGAGTGTTTCGGGATGGGGACGTAAAAACGTAAATACTGCTATTTTCTCTGATTGGGAAAAGGAAAATGATTACAAGAAGCATGATTAGCCCATTTCAAAGACATTTTAGAACAAAGATGTGACTAAATGAGACTATTAAAACTAAATGGGTAGGTCCTGACCCGTGGTCAGACATGAAAGCACAGCAAAGTGCATGCAAACATATCCCTGTTCATGAATCAAAAATAGAAGAGGTTCGTTTCTATCAGATAAAACCTTTTGTAATCTGTTCCATATACAGTGTTTGTTGATTCTGTCACTATTTGTACCTTCACTGTTTATTCCTCTTTGCTCGGTTGCTAACACATCAGTCTACATGCAGAGATTTCCATAGACATTTACATAAGAACAAAGTACACCCATGTTGTTGCTATGGGCCTTCTAATGCTTGTAGTCAGTGTAGTCATCAACATATTTTAAGGCATCCAGTGATTTTATTGACTATGTACAATCACGTGTTTTGTTATGCTAGTATTAACCTACAAATTTTATGTTACACAATTTTTTTTCCGCACTGTGCATAGTGTTGTCAACATAAGTGCTCTTTAAATGAACAAATGAACCCTTAAAGTCACCTCCACACAGATAAATACAGCAGATAGACAGACAGATCCTTTTCAAGGCCCTGTTAACCTTAGTGGCAACACTCTTGATTGGAAGAACATAAATGTACAAAGCAGCAGTTAAACAGACTGTAGTAAGTGATAAAATAAATAGTCACGATGAATGCATTGAACAATACAACACAGTCACTTTTAGGTGTCAGACGTCATAGCGCTTGTGATCTCCAGTCTAGTCCCATCCATGCCAGTACCTGTAGACGAGCTCACTCATCCCTGAGGGGAAACATTTGGGAAAAACACGTATCCCCCCCCCGCCTCCCCCTTCCCCCACATCGCATAAATGCGGGACTTCAGTGCATCCGGCCATGGGAAAAGCGGAATAGTTTTGAAAACGCCCTCACCTAAAGCGCTACAGTATATTACACAGGGTTTAGGGTTTAGTGTGCTCGATTACGGGCTCGGCTGTGCGCCGGCCGGGCGGGGGTAGTAGCGCAGGAGGAGTGCTTAAAATCCTCCCAACCTGAGCGTGAGTCTCTGTCCTGCTGTGGCGCGCCTCAGGCCTTCTTACAAGTGTACACCTCCTCCTCCCTGACGCAGGTCTGACACTCCACGTGGCAACACCAGCGCACCTGGCAGTTGCAGGACAACGTGGTGAGATGCATGGCCGTGTTGTAGCCCCGCCCACAACACAGGCTCTGGCAGCTGGTGTCCTTGGCGCACGCCCGTCCAGCCGTGCCGGGGGAGTAGCGGGAGGGCCGGCAGTAGCTGGGCGACTCCTCCAGGAAGACAAGGTCGGTGTGGCGCAAGGGCGGGCCGCCATGGCGACGCGGGCCCGCCAGCTCCGTCTCGCCCGTGGCAGCGTTGGCGACGCTGTTGACGCGCGCCGCCGCGTCGTAGCGGAACTTGAGCAGACGGCCCGTGTCGTGGAAGGGCGAAAGCTGCTTCCAGCACGTGCGCACGGCGCACGAGCCCGAGACGCCGTGGCACTTGCAGGTGGTCTTCAAGCCGCTCTTGACTGCCTGCGGGTGGGGAGGTTGGGGGGGAGGTTAAGCATTGGAGAGGGGGAAAGGTGCGGGGAGAAATGTCAAGTTTCCTCTGTTTGATTCATTACACCAACTCTTATCTCAGGGGCCTATCTGGACAGGAGTAGCTTCCGGCGGAGTGGTGTATGTGTGTGTGTGTGTGCGTGCGTGCGTGCGTGCGTCTCCATAGGTAGGAGGTTATCAGTGGCCTCAACATAGCCCTCAGTGCCGACCGGGCTCCTAACGGATGGAGGTGCACTGCCATATTTCATTTAGCTCACATCGCTCATTTAGACAGCAGCTGCTTATTCCTCGTGTGGGTTTTTTCTTTTTTTTTATTCCAATGTGTTGAAACTAGCTCTGTCTGCTTCTCACATCTCTTTTGCTAAAGCCCGAGGCAGGTGTAACAAACAAACGCAGACTATGGAATCTTTCCACCCTCTCCCCTTTGTGCAAGCCTGCTCATGGCAAAAACATTGATTGATACGAATTTCACAGGGGGAATAACGTTATGCAAAGCAGAGTTTAACGATAGAGTCCCTGCTCTCAGGTGAAGAGTTCACCGAGCATGATGGTCAGCGATGAGAGTTCAGTCACCTCTGACAATATAGGTCAGGGCCAGAGACAGGTCATAAGACATAAGGGTTATTATGAGTGGGGGGGGGGGGTGGGAGGTGCCACCCATTCCAGGTATGAGCCCTCGAGGGGGCTTCGGTGCCGTTGTGGAGGGAAGCGTGGAAGACAACAACCTCTCCTTGTTTTTGTCAACAAGACTCCAGCCCCACTGGTGTAAGGTGAGAAAAACAGTTAACCTCGAGATGAGATAAGGTAATGCTGTTGTGTAGTTTCCCTCCTTTTCACTAGCCCAGACAGTCTCTGCAGGCACTGGCCTGGCTAGTTGTGTGTCTGTGTGTGTTACTAGACCCCCTCCGGGCCTGCTACTTCTACACACTACAAAGTAGTGGTTATGAATGTTATGTGGATTTATGAAGAGCACAGTGATCCAGTAGATGGGAGAAGAAAAAATGAAAAGAAAAGGTTTGCTCGTATATTAAAAGAGGCCACGTTTACAATCGCTCCCTCCGACTCGAGACCTTTAATTTTGTGTAGGCCCGCACAGCAAGCTTTATCATGCCTGAAAACACCTGGCTCCAGCAATCCCTCAGCCGTCGTGTCGCCTCACCCACTGCCTCAGTATTATCCATCAAGGCCAACTGGTTAGGGGGCATAAAGGGGGGAGGTGAGGTGGCTGGCACTGCAGAAATATGCATGTAACTGTTCTACGCCCTGTCATGATGCAGAAGTGTGTCTGGGGCAGAAGTGTCTATAGAATTGAAGCCTACCTAATTGAGCTAAGTGGGGATCAGTTGAAGGCTTCGATTATGACACCGTGAGCTTGGGAGGCACCTTAACGAAATGTGCCCATTGATATAATAGGACACAAGGGCTAGGAGCTCACACGCCCATAGCAAACCACATCCAATATAATCATTTTTATATAACCTCACTTCTAAACGTGCGCAATGTAATGATTTTTTTATTAAATTTAAAGTGTATGCTAATTATGCTCAGCTTTTAATTGCTATCAGTATTATAATTTGTCTTTACAAGCCCATATAAAACAATATGTTATTTCCTGCTGGTGTAGGGTATGTACACTGGCGAAAAGGTTGTTGTCTTCTACAATACCACCAAAACACCTGCGTGATTATTTAACTACAATGTAGAAGAAATTAAAAACAAATCTGAAATATTATATATTTTCATAACAAATTAGTTATTATTTATGATCTGATTGTGTTGCCAATATAATTAAAATGATCACATGCAGCTATTATTTTGGTACTTTGTTGCCACCCCTGCTGGTCAGAAGAAAAATATCATGCACAATTGGTTTGAATAAGCATTACCTTATATTTCAACTGCCACAATAACTTAACTTAAATAAGTTAGTTGACCATAACAGAACCTATGTTTTGTTTATGGTGCGTTAATAGCCTCTTTATCTGCACTCACCCGGATTCCGACGTTGATGTTGTGAGTGTCGATCTGTGCCCTCAGGTCTTTGCTAACCCTTTTCTGGCCCAGGAACTTCTTGAGAAATTTGGTGCTATATTTCAGGTTGTCACCACAGACGCCCCACTGCCACGCTTCTCTGTGCTGCAAACCGGGGGAGTCGTCGCAGGTGCACCGCTCCATTCGACCTGAGCTGCATGCTTTGGCCAGCGCATGGGACAAGGCAGCTGAAGACACTGCCAGTAGAAAGGCGGTCTCCTTGAACCCTGGAAAATAAGACACAACTTGTTTCATTTAGTGTTATTGCATTTATTATAATAGTATTTCTTTTAAATAAATGTATATGAAGGTAAATAAAATGTGTTGTAGTATTACTTGTTATATTTGCTTGTAATGTGGTTTTGTCTTGTTTTCTCCAATGACCTTTCCTTTTGATTAGACTATGCACTGTTATTTTCTCAGACTAGAGCCCTCACCAGGGTGTATTTTGATCCAATTAATTATTATTTTGACTAGGGAGGATTTGCCCAGATAAAAGTGGGTAATCACGCCGCCCTTTTCCTCTGGGAAAGGGCGCTTTCCTGAAATAAAAATAACTACATGGCTTGTGCGCTCGCCACACCGTATTTCTTGGCATTCTAGTCCCTCATTATACCTTCATGCTGACCTCATGGTCTTAGCGGGCTGATATCCATATGCATGAGGATTTCAAATTCTACAGCGTCAGCACGTTATCTGCAGGAAAATTGAGCTAGCTATCTATATGCAATAATATGATTTGTTGTGGGCTGGTTTTATTATAATCAATGGCCACAGCGCTCGAGAAATGTTTTGCGTTTTCTATAGTCTTCGGGGGGTCTCATTTCTCTACTTTGTAGTTGAAATACTATAACAGAATAGTTTTACATATGGGTTCGACGATTATTTTCCTTCCTCGTTCCCTTTTTTAAACAAAATAGGCCCTTCAGGATTAATTAGATCTGTTTCAAAATAATGCTGGCGAATTCCCTCATCAGACTGTCTAATGAACTTGGCTTTTGTCACCGCTCAGTCTAAGCTCAGTCTCTATAAGGTAACACGGCCTACCTCTTTTGAGCAGGCTCCCCCGTCCATCCAAGCTGCAGTTCCAACGCTCATTCCGGAATTGATAACGACACTCCAAGAGGCTGAGACGCACGGATTCACGCAGCGTCTCCGCTAAACCAGGCTCCCGGCGACATAGTCTTTTCTGCCGTCGTGTGAGTGTCATCTGTTCACATTGCTTCAGATGAGCCTTGCCTGTTGAAGCTTCACTCGAAAACGGGCCTGGTAGAAATACCAACGGCTCTCGACCTGTCAGCCTTTTAAGAAAAACACATTAAATTATTTGAAATTGGCAGCCGCGCTCTATCTATATCTATTTAACACAATACAATTCTGATAAACATTTATAGCATATTTCCCTCCTTAAAATCCGAAACTATAATATAAGTTTAATGAGTAATATAGCCTCAGTTATAGTTTTAATGCCTACCTTAGATGTGTATCTGTCAGACAGAAATAACTCAATGTAGGCTATGTTTTGACGCTAACGAATTCGACTGTCAAACATAAAATAAAAAAATAAATAGGCTAAGCTATATTTAGATAACATGTTTTGTGCTTTGTACGAATATAGTGAATCTACCCAAATTTCAATTGTGACCTCGACATGATAAACACGCATAGAAGACACATCCTTCAAACCATTGAATGCAATTTAATATAATTAGAAAATGTAGTCTACATTATCACTGCATTTAATGGTTAGTCGTAATGAACGGATATATATTCCGAAATGTTCTTGATTAACATTAGATATACATAATTACAATTGTTTACATCAGTCACTGAGCAAGACGTGCGTAATTACGCGTGCGTAATTTGGCTAAAGGTGACATTTTTTGCCCACCTCATATATCATATATTCAAGTGCAAATAATTAGAAAGCGTTGTAGAAAAAGAAAAGCGTCTAACCCGAAATATGCTGCAGCGTGCGAGAGAATGATGCATAGTGCACTAAGGCGCAATAGGCAGGCAGTCCGTGGAAGCCTGAAGCACATGGTGACGGGAAGGCAATTCTCTTCATCTCGCTGATTCTGCACGGAGAAAGTTTGTGCCGTCTGGTCGGCGCACCTCGTTAAGCGGCCAACACAAACTACCAATCCACAGCAACAGGCGCGGTCTGCTGGGAGGTAAGACCTTTGGATTCGCTCATTGGATTCTTTCAAGCTTCTTGTGTCCCTCCCATCGCAACACCACCCAAGCCAATTGAAATGACAAGTTTACCCTATGCCTATACTGCAGATTGTAGAACTCAGATACCTGAGAAGATAATCGGACTTGGACTTGGCTATTATATATTTGATAGGCTTTATGAAGGCTTTTGTGTTTTAGTAAAGTTTAAGATGTGGGCAGTTATCCCTTTTAACGCATCTTGTGGGCTACAACTTTCCTGCTATTCCTTGGCACAGCAGAACGGACATACGAATGTGTCCATGAGAGACATATCCTGCCAGTCTTAATCCATAATCTTGAATGGAGCCCCATCTGGTGGACACGGTTTATAAATCAGAACATTACGCCTGACATCTTATTGACATCTTATTGCTGTAGCGAATATGTGTGATTGTCATAATGGTTAATCATATGTGTTTTCTAGTCGAATGGAAGGGCCATGCCTATTTAAAAAGTCACTCTATTTTGTATTGACTCAGAAACAGCGCCAAATGTTTAGATAATGTAACCAGGCCTTCTTTTCTATTTTGACCAATTTAAAATAGGCTACAGCAATTTTCATGACAAATAATCACATGCGATGTCTGTGGCTATGAAAGACATCTTCCCATTGGAAAGCATGGACGTGACACATGTCTCCACCCATATGTGTAGGCTATTGTAGACTATGGTGGCAGCCAGGGATGGGCAAAAATATATCAAAATGTATTTACAAATAAAATGCCAAATACCATAATTGTAAGTGTATCAGAATAAACTACACAAATCAGTAGCCACGCAATGTATCATCATACTGAATTTTTGTAAAAAGTCATTTTCTAATTAAGCATGAAATCCCTTCACAAACCTATCAATCGGCATATTTGATCTAGCCTAACCCTTCACGTAAACTGAGTCAGTTAAAGGTAGACTTAGTCTGTCATTCTGGAGAAAGCTTGTTTATTTGAACTAGGATTACATCAAAACAAAACTGATCCCTTCAATGCCATAGGGTGCTCCCTCTGAAGCAGCGCCCCACACATCTAAAACTGTTGCATGCTAAAACACATGTGAATGTGCGAATTCGAATGTATAGGTGTGCACATTGTTTGTGCTACTATTTACAGAGCCAGAGCTATATAAACACTGGATCATTTCATTTCATTTCATCATCAGCATGCATATGAAAAGGGCAAACCTTGAGTAAATATTTACTGAATTTGACTTAAGTGTATTATCTTAACAAATAAATAAAGAACTAACCCAAGCAAACAAATAGAAAGTATACCCTATAGAAAGGGGCTTCCAAAATCAGATAATCTTTTTGTTTTGTTGTTCTTTTTGTACTGATGACTAGCCTATGCTATTTTAGAGGACAATGTTTGAGAGCACACAACTTTTCTTTGCTTAACAAACCCGACATACAGTAGTAGACTATGCAACCAGTTAAACGATTGTAAGATAATAATTAGTCAAATTCAGCGAATATCTCCTCATAGTCCGTCAAAGAAATCCCGTGTTTTAACTTCCACCTGACTATTGTTCTAAACCAGGTGAGATTAGGCCTGCAGGAAATCCTGGTCAGTTTAGCGTTCACATGGTTCGCACAGCCTGCATACAACCCAGACCAGTGATTGACGTCATGGCAAACGCAATGACGTCGAAGGGATGCATTGCAATCAAGCGTTGGAAATGGCGGTAGAGCTAAATGAATTGATACAAACAGTTGTATAGCAACACTTATTGGTTAAAGGCTATCCAATAGTTAAAAAATTTACCAGAGGTCTATAGGCCCAGTAGGATACAGACTGCAAAAGGGGGCGTGTCCATTTCCATACCAATCAAAGGTTGCCTGCGCCAATCTCACATAGCCTATGTCATAGTATTTTTAAACTACAAAATAAAAAAAAACAAAGTATTTTAAACTAAAGCCATTTTCAGCAACCCAAATACAAATTACGAAATACGTTTTTGTATTGCAAAATAACACATTTCACGTATATGTAGGCCTATCATAAATAGGCTACTGCCCATCGCTGGTGACAGTCTAGTAGGCCTAGGCAATTGGCGTATAGTATAGGCCTACTATATCAAATAGTAATAGAGTTTGCTCAACAACGTCGGTCTACATATTGTATTTTCCCTGGCTGTCTCTGACTCAATACAACCCTTTTGTTAAAAGTTCACCGTGGGCGCACCTCCCTAAACTCCACATTCCAGATACCTTGGCGGATGTCACTTCGTAAACCACAACGATTGGACGAAGACCGGCGATTTTACTTGGTGTGTGTGACGCGGCCGTCGGGACGCTTGTGAACGACGCCATTTTGTTGTTGGTTTGAAGCATAAAGAAGGATCGAGAAACATTAAGGTAACGTTTCATTGAAAACTAGCAATTCTAACATTGTTGTACTATTGATTAGGAAAAGGGCACCTTGTGGTATGTCGTATTGATTTTACCACCACCGGAGACGGTAGCCTTAATCTGAGGCCAAAGCCGAACACAAGGTGTATTATCTTAGGCTAGCGGGAGCTACTCTTACCGGTAGCTAGTTCCGCAACCATAGGACGATATGGTTATAAAAGACTCAGGCAACATACATTATACATTGGTAGTCGAACATGTCATTATTATTTGGAAAAATTATAAAAAAAACGTTTGGCTAACCATGTGTTAAATGTGACAGTGACTAATATAACGTTAGCTGATGTTAACATTAGCCGGTTAGTTCTAGTTTTCGGCATCTGCTTGTAGATTAATGTTAGGCCACAATGATCTACCCTACCGACTGTCTTTTAGTTACTGGTAACTAGTGATCGTCTAGATTATGAACAACGTCTAATAAAGTGCATTTTACAAAACCAACCATAGTTATATTAAATATAAATCAAATATATTTTGGGGGGGGGCGCAAAGTTAGCATTCATTTCATTAACATCTGACGGGTGCCTCATCTTAATATAAGGATGAGGAAGAAATCCCAGAAACTAGCAATCTGGGATTTCTAACTTTCGCATCCATATTGCTTTTAGTGCGGTACCCTACTGTAGGACGGTCTCCAGTTGTACATTGTCTACTAAATCTATGCTTAGTCATTCGTAACACTGTTCTCTCTCCCGCACCTCTGCATGTCATGCCTGTTTACTCAAAGGATCAGGTATTAACTAGCGCCACATCTTGCGTTTGCCGAAAAGGGTGTGCTGTCTTTTTTGGAGTTTGCCTATCATGATACAAGACGAATGTGCACCAAAGTTTTTCCACCAAATTTCAAAGTAAATTTTTGACAAAATATACTAATATATAGCCCACTTTTGTATAGACCTAAAAACAATTATTTAAACATTAAAAAACAATAGACATACAAAATAAAGCTATTGTAAGATTAGATAAAACATTTACTTAGGTCATACAACTGACAGAGTGATCGAATACTTAATAATTTGTCTCTGTCTTGGTTAATTCAGATGGGCATCTCTGCTTACAGTGTGTGTCATGTTACCTGTCACATATTTACACACATAGATATCATCTTCCTCTTTGGTCAGCTATGTGATAAAATGGACCTGTGCTTGGTCCCTCTTAATGTACCTTTTTTCAAACTGGCTGGCAATCATTTTACAGATTCTACAGGTTTTGATGAACAATAAAATCAACCTGAACTAATGTGCTATACAATTCTGTAAATATGTCAATATATGCATGTATTTCCCCACCAAATGATTAACATATCTGTAATGACTAATAAAACATATTCAATATCAGAAAGTTCTTTATCTGTACATTTTTGTAATTGCAAACTGACTATTTGGTTCAATTAGCACTTTCCATATTTTGGGTTATGTGTAACTGTGGCTGCTTTATGCTACAGTGTATCTTGACAAATTTGTTGTCATTGATGATGTCTGTTTTGAAACATCCATCCATTCCATATCCATTCTACATGTACAAGACAGTATTGCACAGTATGTTGTGGCAAGCAATGTGCAGGCAAGGAAATGGTTTGAAACACTGCATAGTTTCATTTAAGGTTTTTGATGTTACTGTACATTTTTCTCTAGTTTGTGGTTTCGTCAGCGGTTGCGTGCCTGTGTTCAGAAAATCATCCACACTACTTGAAATTAGTTGTAGGTGGTTGCCTAATGTGTACTGTTGATTTGAATACCTATTGGCACGACTGGACTTTTCAACTGATATGTAAAGTGATGCAAATGATACAGATGTGTAGATTGAATTACTAGGCTGTGCAAGCATTGTTGGTCAGGCCATGTGCTGTCTGCACATGGCTGCTTTGTTTACACTTTATGTGTCGGGGATTTCTGGGAATTGTCATAGTTGTTTATGTTGTCAGCAGTCAGGGGCTTCATCATTACGTCTAGCTGCTACCGGGCCTGTTTGTGTGGATCCTATTGCCCAAAAGCTATTGAGCAATAGGATCTAAGTATTATTTGGAAAATGACCACAGACTCTGGTTATTGCTGTGCCTGCTACATGACCCTCCATGTTATGGAGTACCACAAAGCCTCACATTAGCATACATTGCGTCATCGTGCCTACTAATCTTATGACACACAATTATGAGACAGGGCAACCCGCATAATATGGTTATTGCAACTAATACAACTGCACAGACATGCTTAACCTGTAATGCAGGTTTTACATATGCTGTGGCTGTATGGCAGCTCATTTGGTCCCTGAATTCTCAGTCGCACTAAAGCTCCAGTCTCACTCAGACTCCTGGTGCCTTAAGAGTAATTTGCGTACTCATTGATTTCTCACCCAGTGAGTGAATTATCTTTTAATGTGCCTTTTAGTAAGTCAGCGACGTCGAAGACTGCATTGTCAGCACTTTATATTTCTGTTGTGAATTTAATTTCTGTAGGTTAATATCCTCTAGTTGTATCACTAATTTCTGGACTAATTGGCCTCACTGCTTTTCAGTATTTCTTTTTATATTAAGGGGGATCATGTACTAGTGCTTTCTGGTCTAATGTTTTCAGTGCCATGACCTAAAATGAATCCCGTCTCACTGGCAACATTACCATCTAATACATTGTATTTAAGTCAACCACGTTCACTGTGTTTCCCAGAGGCCTGACTGTTTCCCCTTGTTTCTCTTTTTAGCCGATTCAAGATGGGGAATATGTTTGCAGGCCTGTTTAGAAACCTCTTTGGTAAAAAAGAGATGAGAATCCTGATGGTAGGACTTGACGCCGCAGGGAAGACTACCATCCTGTACAAGCTCAAGCTAGGGGAGATTGTCACCACAATCCCCACCATAGGTGAGTTTTATCCTTCCTGATCCACGTCCCCTTGGGGACACCTGGATCACCTTTTCACCTGCCGACTCCCATTACATGCCGTCTAGTCTAGTGCTGACTTAGTGGACCTGCCATGGAAGCATTGGTTTGTTCCGCCTGCTCTTCTAGAAGCGTTGTCAAGTCATGAATAAAACATACCAGCACAGGGATTGCACAGCTTTGCTAATTGGCATAAAAAAATAGATGAGCTTTCATGACTACAGACATGTAAGGATGTAACGGTTACCTGAAACCACGGTAAAATTCCCGATGGTTAGTATTAATCGTGATAATTTGGGTCACTATAATTGTGATATTAAATTGTCATACCGTTTAATCTCTAAAGACACGCTTTATGTTTAGGCCTATGGGACATGAAACCCTAAACTCACTTCTTTTTCCTCCATATGTCAATGCTCATGACAGCGTTTCCGCTATGTACATTTAATTATGGCAGCCCGCCACTGCTAAATCACGAGCACCACTCCTTCAGAATTGAATGAAATATGAAGAGTTGTGACAATGCGTTGCCAGCCCAGTATCCTACAGCATTTTCTCAGGTAATGATAAACAGAGCAGATTATAGATATATGACCGGAGAACTAAGGAGAAAAGGTAGCTGCTCTTCATGTGTTCTACCTCACCTAAACATTGGCAGCCAAGCCACCAATAAATTGCATGCACCCCAGCTACCCACCAGACTTTCATTCAATAAGATAATAACTCTTTCACTTCACCTGTGGAGTGTGGGTTATTCGTGTTGTTGGTTCATGTGTCTTTTACAGCAAAACGTCACAAGTGCTGTATCAAACAATTATTTCTTTAGCGATCAATCTAACGATTATTTTTGATTAATCTAATCACTAAATTATCCATAATCTAGAGATCCATTCAATGCCATAGGGAAGGGCTATTCTATTACAAATTCAAGTGGGCCAGATTTTAACAAGATAAACTGTAGGTGGGCCACATATTTTCGACAATTATTTACATGAGCGCCTACAAGACCGAGACAACGAGAGCATCCACCCTGCAGCTTGGTTAATGTTCAATGTGTCAAGTCAATGGTGAAGGTTTTCTATAGAATTATTGGATGCTGCTTATTACAAGTCTCTCTGGCATACAAGCTTTTTCACAACAGAATACGCCCACATGCGTCCAGTTTGCAATGCGGTGTTCTACAACTGAAACTATTTGTTAGACAAAGTAAAGACAAAAACAAATAAAGTTGGGTAGACTATTGGCACCAAATTCCAGGTATTTCTACCGGTATGGGTTCAAATGTGCCTACCATACTAAACCACTATCGCCACTAACAGGAGCTATGTGCACACATGTATGGACTCATACTATATTCTTGGCGTTGATTATTAGGTCTGGACTACTACATTACATTTACAAACAGGCTATGTCATAATGTCTTGGCTGTAGAACAGTTCAATAACTAATTTACAGTAATATATTGTCTTGATTCGTATAGTGGTTATACAGTAAATTGAATTAATGTATAGTGGTCAAGGGTGCAGTCCCCTTGTGCGCCACATGGGGGCAATTGGTGGGCCGCATTTGACCCGAGGGCCAAATTGAAATCTATTTCAGTAATACCAAAATTGTGCAACCTCAAGCTTAGCAGTCCAACAAAATCATCTTGCAGTAAAATGTGTGAAATTTGAGTAACACTAATTCTAACATGAATATTTAAAAAATATAGTGCATTCTTAATTAAATCTAGCCCACCCACCAAAGCAGATGCATTACCTGCCCCCTCCTTCTCTCCACCTCTCATTCTCCCTCTCTCACAGCCGGAGAATAAAATGTTTTTCTGCCCCCTAAACCCTGTCCCCAGGTTTTAACGTGGAGACGGTAGAATACAAGAACATCAGCTTTACGGTATGGGACGTGGGCGGCCAGGACAAGATCAGACCACTGTGGAGACACTACTTCCAGAACACACAAGGTGAGAGCTCTTCCTAGGGGACCTCCCAGCCCCACCAGGGGGCCACCGCTCTCGTCCAGTCACTGGCTTTCTCTGTGACACTCCGTCATCGCCCCGCCTCTCCCCTTCTCCACCTCAGGCCTGATCTTTGTGGTGGACAGCAACGACAGGGAGCGTGTTAACGAGGCCAAGGAGGAGCTGACGCGGATGCTGGCGGAGGACGAGCTGAGGGACGCAGTGCTGCTGGTGTTCGCTAACAAGCAGGTCAGCATTAGCCTGCCGTATCAGAGCCAGCGTTCACTTGGTGAATAGTGTCGGTCTGCTGTAGCAGAGTTCACTTGGTGAATAGGGTTAGTCTGCTGTAGCAGAGTTCACTTGGTGAATAGTGTCAGTCTGCTGTAGCAGAGTTCACTTGGTGAATAGTGTCAGTCTGCTGTAGCAGCGTTCACCTGGTGAAAAGTGTCAGTCTGCTGTAGCAGAGTTCACTTGGTGAAAAGTGTCAGTCTGCTGTAGCAGAGTTCACTTGGTGAATAGTGTCAGTCTGCTGTAGCAGCGTTCACTTGGTGAATAGGGTTAGTCTGCTGTAGCAGCGTTCACTTGGTGAATAGGGTTAGTCTGCTGTAGCAGAGTTCACTTGGTGAGTATGGTCTGGCCATGCTCCATTGGGAAGTGTTAACAGTCGTTGCCTCCTACCGGGCGTAGACCTCTGGTTAATGTTAAAACTATTGTACAGAGTTTAACCAATTGGCTTTACTCCAAGTGTTTTTATCGCCTCATCTAGCTCTACCACCATGATCTCAGTAACCCGCTCTGATTGGTGCACCAGCAGTGTGGCTGTGATAACACTAATGCGGGCAGGGTTCCCACACAC
The DNA here is from genome assembly GCA_027564835.1 of Typhlichthys subterraneus. Lineage (NCBI taxonomy): Eukaryota > Metazoa > Chordata > Actinopteri > Percopsiformes > Amblyopsidae > Typhlichthys > Typhlichthys subterraneus. The sequence goes on along the minus strand of JAODUH010015777.1, from coordinate 11,285 downwards.
TATAATCTCAGATAAGACCAATAGTTGGGGTGTGGCCAGACAAGGTTTTGTAATTGTATTTCTTGTATAATGTCGAGGCTGCCCATTACTGATTAATAGCTATCTTAGCCTAGCCTAGCAAGGTGGTTATTGTCCCCCCCCCCCCACCTCACACACTTCATGTGGTCCCTTCCTGCTCCAGGACCTCCCCAACGCCATGAACGCTGCGGAGATCACAGACAAGCTGGGCCTGCACTCCCTGCGCCAGCGCAACTGGTACATCCAGGCCACGTGCGCCACCAGCGGGGACGGCCTGTACGAGGGTCTGGACTGGCTCTCCAACCAGCTGAAGAACGCTAAATGATGCAGCATTCCTCTGTCTCCTGTCTGTCACCTTTCTATTGTCTGCTCAGTGTGATGGGCCACAGCACTGGCCCTAGCCCCCTCCCCTACTGCTACACCAGAACTATCGGGGCTCTGGCCAGTGCTTCCGTGCACTTGCGTGTATGTGAGTGGATGTGTGTGTGTGTGTGGGTGGGTGGGTGGTTTGGGGGTGTGTGTGTGTGTGCATGCGTGCGTGCGTGAGCGAGCGAGCTGAGAGTGGGAGCAGCCCTGTTGTGCCTTTACAGTTGACTCTTGCGTACTATTTGAATGGCACCGCGGCTAATGCTCTAGCACCTCACCCCCCCCCTCCCCCCCTTCCATCCCCACCACCCCAGCACATTCTAAGACTGAGGTTTTTTTTAATTTTATGAATATTCTCTTCTACAATGCAAAGAAAGACCCAGGATGTCAAATTCCAGTTGTCAACTGTAAAACAAGATACAAATAAAGTTTATAGATAACCTGAATAGCTAAGTTAAGATGACCTGAATTATTTAGATTTTTATATTGACTTGATATCAAAAGCCTGTTGGAAACTTTTTGAAATGCTGATTTGAGAGCCCACACCTTTACAAGGGGATGTCCGTCTAATACAATGTGACCTGTATCAGGTTTTTTGAGGAGGGCGGTTGGGGTTGTAATGCCTTCTTTCCTAGATCTTTCTTTGCCTTCCTTTTGAACCCGTATCTTTAAGTATTCCCACTGAGTATGGCTCTCATATTGAACACTAGATTTCTTACCTTCCCTCTCTCCCAGAAAATACAATTTTAGCACACAGTTGTGAGAGATGTGGCAATTGTGTTTTTGAGAAGCCTTGTTAGTCTTCGAGGGTTAACTACTGCAGACTAATGTTTTTCAGCAACTGTGGTTTGTTTAAAGCAGTTAACCCCTCCATAATTTATTCTTTATCCAGCCTTGGTGAGCCAGCACTTACATGGTATTGAATATTCTCATATTGATGCAGTTATTTTTCATGGGGCCTTTGTGGATTTGCATGCCATGGTCTAATGGTGTGGAAAAGGCAATAATTGGGGTTTGTATGTGTAGTGACTGTGGAGGTATGGGGGGAGTGTGTAGTGTGTTGTGAGTGTAGTTACTGCTCTCTTGGCAGGTCTGTGGTTGTCCTCTGAGTAACGTGTGGCTTTGGTGGACAGTGGAGGCCTGTTGAGAGTTGCTCCCACTCTAGCATTTCTCGAAAGTTCTGTTTTTTTTTTATTTTTATTATTATTATGGTATTTAAATTTTTCTTTCTGTACAGATTATCTGGTTCTCCGGGGTGTCGGCATGAGCCAGGCACACAGTCATTCTATCAAATGCTTTAGGGATCATCTGGAGTTGACTTACTAAGGGCTGGTTGCTTTTGGGTCCGTTTTGGACTCTCCTACAGAGCATGAGATTTCCGCCTACTGCATCTCCACATGCACTTAGCATGGTGCACATGCTCGCACACAATTTTATTATAGTGCTGTGTTCCATAGTTGTCATTGCAGTGGATATGTTGAGCTTTCTTCAAGCTTCACTCTAAGATTAGATTTGATGATAATGCTGCGTTTAATCAAGTGTTTGCTCTATATATTTTTGGGGGTGCTGTTCCTGGTAGTATTTAAATCATCCCTCTTTTTGGGACTATTTTCACAACATGACCAGCTTGCAAAGTAGAGTACTGTAGTAGTGCTTATGTTTTCTCCAAGCAACCTCACTTTTACTCAACAGCAATACATATCACAGCAAGGAACTAATTTACAGCCCATTCTCCAGCAACATTGCCATAGAATTATATACACCAGCAGACAGTGAAAATGTGAGTAAAGCTGGGCCGTCCTCCCATTCACTTTATAGTGGATACGGGTACTGACAAAATGGGTTTGCTCCACTCCCAAAAATCTCAACTGCTCCCGTAAATGTTAGAACCAATGTTACACTGAACACCCCAGGTGTTAGGATGACCCTGTACGGTCATGAAACCCGCTCTGACCTCAAGGGAAGGACCTATTATTTCCCTGTGTGTACAACTGGACAGTTAGCAGTGTTTTCTCTCTTTCTTTACCCCCCCACCCCTCCCCACAAAGTTTCTATTCCTAAGAATTCTAACGAATTACTTTTTTGACCTTTTGTCTTGATCTTAGAGGTAGTGCTAAAGTATTTAGTCAAACATGAACATCTATGGTTTATGGCTGGTGTGTAAATGTATTGTATCTCGACAGTGTCACTTCGCTACCCCATGGTCAGATGTGAAGCTTTAATTTTCAAGGTCATTTCATAAATATGAAAAAGGTGTTTGCATTTGTTTTTCTTGATTTCTTTTTTGTTTAATTTTTTTTTTTTTTTTTTTAAAGTCATCTTGTAACATCTGATAAATGCACTATAATAAAGATATCTATTACAAACCCACCTGCCTTGTAGCAATGTTAATATTGAATATAGATTAGCTTATGTACTGTCTAGTTATAAAATGTAGCAAAATAAGCCTATATTTTAACATAACCCCAGATATATAACAGAAGTGTTTAAAGTGTAAATGTAACTTTCCAGAAAATAAACTTTTGTCACCAACTGCATAAGTCCCAAAGACTTCTCAGGACAGAAATGGTAAATATGATTTATTTTGGCATATGGGAGAAATACATTATGATTCCCTGCCCTCAATCTGTCTCATTATTTAACGTGTCACCTGTTTGCCATTCTTTATGGTAGCCTACAGAATAATAGGGTAATCATAGAACTATATGAGGCATATGCCAATACGGAACTCCTGCGTCTCTATGAGACACCATTTTGGTCGGGCCCCTCGCTCACCCACCTCTCTTTCCACTTGATTCCTCCACCAACTCTTTTCTATCCTAATTCAGTGATAGGGACACAATATATTACGGGAGATGCTTGGCATGTAAGAGTACTTATTTAGTTCCAATTAAACGTATATCTTACTGATTCCTATAGCCTGTGTCTGGCAGCAGTGCTGCTTCTGTGTATCCTACGGTAAATAAATATCGTATCTGTTTTACCAGCCATTAATTTAGTTAATTAAAATATACTAGTCTTATGGTTCAACGTGGTGTACCATGCTTTATCCAGACAGACCAGACAGCACACAACAGCGGTCCATATTGACAAATAGGTAATTTGCTCATTTGACCACTAGAGGGAAGTCATGGATTTCCCATTTACCGTCAGCATGCTCTTCTGAGACTACACTAGCACCACGTTACACATTTATAATACATCCATGGTTACACATCACCTGCCCCCACCACACCTGCTGTGCAAAGAACGCGCAAACTATTTAAGAACGGTCTCTTTGGTAGGCTATATCTGATGCGTTTTCAGGGTGGGGAAATTATTTCTTAGGCCTATACCAGATTTATGAATTTACGGGAAATACAGGCGTTGTGGAACCAAATGTTGGTGGCAATTTTACAAGATAGCAATGGGGATACTATTCATGTTAATTGCATCTTGATGGAAATTAGATCTGTTGTGTCGTTCAAACTAACCCATTTCGTTGTAATATCCATCTGGATTTCAGGTGGCCAATTCTCCACTGAGACGTTACCTTGGAAACAGCACCTTATTTATTTATAGCGAGAGCGACTGGGCAGACATGGAGGAGGGCAGAAACACGAGAAAAGGCATGGAAATACCAGACTGGTAGACTACACAATCTTCATGATTAGATCTGATATCAAATAATTCAGGTCGGGGACTGGCATTTTAACAACGTTTTAAATTGATGAATTCATTGAAGCATTGCATTTGACAAGCACATTAACCTATATAGCCTACTTCTACTTGAAGAAGTGATGTCAGTGATGATGTCAGCAACCGCTGGCCTCAGTGTATAGGCTATATCTGAGCCTACCATTCAGAAATACACTGAGCTCGACGCTGCTGCAACCAGCTCCCCGGTGCTCTCGCGTATTTTCTGTCTGGTGTATGAAAGAAGCAATAAAGAAATAACACCACACTCAATAATTACACCTGACCCGTCAGAGTTCTCTGTGCCTCTGCTGGATCTCACGTTGATTCATGACAGACCACGTGCCATTGTTGTTATGCAGTGGTAACAATCTGTTTTCACTGTGCATCTCTCTTCCCAACAACAATTATACCCCACCCCCACTATTAGCACTACAGACACGCGCACACGCGCGAACGCACACACACACGCACGCGCGCGCGCGCACACACGCTCGTGCCTGTACAGACCAGGGAGTGCAGCTCAATATTTCATCTGTGTCCCTAAGCACCCTATGCGCCATCACTCAGAAGATATTTGTGTTTATTTGTGCATTACACTCTAAATTAAATAATAGCAATTGCATTAACAACTCTTAACTATTATTAATACTCTGCAACATAAACCAGACAATTCCAGATAGGCCTACAATATCCTGTCAATATTACATAATAATAAACAGATTTATATATGACATTCAGAAAAAGGTGTGTGTGTGTGTGTGTGTGTGTGTGTGTGCGTGCGAACACGTGACGTCAGAGAAGGAGCTCAGCGGTGCAACTGTAGCTGGGCGACATTCACAACTCCCAACCATCTACCCACGCTTTGGTGGATACACAGCTTCACCCCTGACCACAGTATCCTGCTGACATTCCCATTACCATGGTAACAGGGGTGCGTGTGATTGATTGACAGCTCTGTGCTGTCGCTTAATTACCATGGCTCACATTACTCCACATTGCCTAGCTAAGAAATATATTGGCAATGCACATACAATAGCACAGTCGGATAGCAATTTGGAATTTAATATGTGAGAAACGTAGGCTACTTATAATCATTTGGATTAATACGTTTCAATTGATTCTTTTTCATTGCTTTCTGACAGCAAAAACAATTGAAAATAGGCTGAAATGGATGACATCTCTATTTTTTCCACTGGAAGTAACCAGCGGTAAAGCCTGTGATATTGCAGGATCCCGGCATGTTTAAAAGGTTAAGATGATAAATGTCAGTCACATAATTGGAGCAGACTTGGTTCACGGCGTCTTGCAGCCTTAGCAGATATAAACACGAGTGACATCCATCATCTAGGAGGTACGAGCCTCCGCCTTTTCACCCGATCTCACGTCCTCTAAAGGAACCTTCATAGTACACTGAACAGCTTTGGCTGCAGCTGCACCAAGCACTGTATGAAAGTGGATAGGGGTTGTTGTTGATTAATATCACCATCAGCAAACCATTTCACAGTGCTTGAGCTATGACGCGTGAAAGTCTTCTGACCAATTTTATAGTCTGCTGTTTTGGTACGTCTTTTACACCATTGATCTGCTTCAGAACGTATAGCCTATTACAGGGCTATTCAATTCCAGTCATGGAGAACCGCTGCCCTGCATGTTTTAGATGTCTCCCTCCCCTTATCAGGCTTCTAACGACCCATTCATTTGAATCAGGTGTGTTGGAGCAGGGCGACATCTAAAACATGCAGGACAGTCCCTCCAGGACTGGAATTGAATGTGAACATAAGGCTTGTGTAATGATCTGCTGTGGTCGTGTGTTCCCAGTCCTGTTGGTCCCGATTCCAGACCGTGTTTTCCTTGTGTTTTATGTTTCTGTTTATTGTCATTGTTCCGCCCTCATGTTTGAATCATAGTTGATTGTCTTATTAGTTCCACTTGTGTTAATCATGTCTAATTAGTTTCACCTGCCCCTCGTTGTCTTTGACCAATGGTCTGTCTTTCCTGGCTTGTCTACCACGTGTATTTATGCCCCTTTGTTTCTCATATTCCCTGTCGGTGATTGTCTAACGTGAGTGTTTGCTCCTGCTGTTGGGCTGTTCCCATTCAGTTTGCATTAAACTGTGCTGATTCTGCCTATGTGCCGTGCACGTGGGTCCTATACATCCAGTCTGTACAAGCGTCACAGGTATTTAGTGTCTGATCGGTTGTGCATGTGCCTATACACATGTATGCACACGTTGAAGACGAAGAGATAGTTGACATGCTATAATTAGCGGATGCTGTTTCCTGCTCATGCAGAGTGACACTCCTTGCAATGTTCATGTTGTCTTACAGCATCCAATCCAGCTTTCGTTGGCATGCCTCCCCTGCGCCAGTCACCAATGGAGCAAGGGTAGATCTATTGTGCCCCAGGATGTGCTGGTAAAAGGGTTTCTGGGTCACTGAGCTCCCACTGCTGGGGAGGGGAGGACATGAAGGACAAAAAGTGTTACATACTGTATATTGAGGCAACCTATTCTTTCACATACACCTGAGGGCCAATGCAGCCCTAAAAATAGCCCAAAGGTTTGATTTTATACCAATTAAACCTACTTCATATTGAATAATATTCAGTTAAATGTTTTGAAAGATCCCCTATCCCATGCACTTTGACCTTTAGTCCAAAGGAAAAACATCCAACACCTCAAATGTGAAAATAATAATAATAATAATAATAAACGTCATTACGCAATCACATTTGTAATGTTAAATTTATGATTACATTTTTAGTAGAAAATGTAACTGCAAACTAAAATGTGTTGTTTAAGATGTATATACGTATTATAGGATTGATCTGTGATGATAACATCAATGCTGGTGTTAATATTGACAACATTAGATAAAAATGTGCATTTTATTGGCTGAAAACAGAATTACACTTGAGGTCCCCCTCTCAGCCCCTCCCCTCACACAACTCCTTGATGCATTTTTCAAAATTGTAGTGGGCGGAGTCAGGCTCAGTGATGAGGTTCAGTTACAAAAGTCAGCTATTGCAAACTTACCGTTCTCGGTGCGTATTGAAAAAATAATCAATACTTCCACACTGCCATGCCTCTGTAATATAAACACTGCTCACATCAACAAAGTCGTAGTATACGCTTTGCTTCACAATGTGTTTCGATGTGTGGAGCTGCTCGTAGGAATATTGTTTTGATTTGTGCTCGATTTTAGCAAGTGTTCTCGAGAGGACCCTGCCTTTATTTATTAAAAAAAAAAATGTCATGCAAGTACACATTTTTTAAATTCAGGATTTTCCTTTTTGTAGGAAATCTTCAACTAAACACTAAAGTTTGTGTGAATATTTGTTCCCCTTTACTGTGTAATTACTAGTTGCCTATAATTTAATATCTTTAATTACTATTACTATCTTTGTGTATCCTAATTATGTTTTATTTGATTTATCCTGATACATTTTACATTAGAGGACTGCATTTTTAATATCCCATCTTCAGCCAGCAATAATTATTGCTATTAGGCTACTCAAAATACCGGTCAAATCTGGCAACCCTAAATTAAAGGCAAGCCCGGGCCGCGACACGTGGCCTCCTCTAGTCCGCCAATTTTCAGATTATATTTTATACAGTCCAATAAAAGGTAAAACTAAATTTATAAGCGCATATTTGACATCATGAAAGTTGATGTTAGACAGACAGAAATGTCATGCTAACAATAATGAATAGTAAACTATAATTTATTTTAGAAGTCACATCAAAGCGTTCTGGTAGGCTAAAAGAATATTCTAATAGGGCAAGATAAGGAGAAGTGCCTGCTTTTGCTAAATACATAGAACTTGAACTATGGCAGCCTATTGTTTGTTGTGTGTATGTTTATTCCTTTGACATCAAACAAATGACAAACAAAACACTGCACACAATGGCTATTCCCACACTAGCTAGTGTAGGATACACTACTACATCAGGCCACTGCACCACCTGTTACAGGGCCCTCTGACCGCTGACCTCTGTACTATTATAGTGTTATAGTTATACTGTGCTGATAGTGAAATGAAACCTCCAGCCGCCTACTTCAGTATGCATTCTCTTTGTTCTGTTTCTCAGGTGAGGGGGGCCAGTCAAAGGACAGCAGCTGATGTTTTCCTCCTACAGCTGGACATGACAGGCAGGCCTGTGAGTTGTGTAAGCCATGAGCAGGTTGTCCAATACATTATTCATTGTATTCATCATTAGGAATCCTTTCTAACTCTTTTATCTATCCATCTAATGGCGTTTCACAGCTCCTCTCTATCTCTCTCCTTCATCAAAGTTAATTAGCTGCTGTTGTTTAGCTGTTCATCATGCTTCATTCTTTGGCTGGAACAACTCGAATATCTGCCTCCAACCAACCATATTTATCTGCCCATGTTTGTCTTTGTGACCTTACTGTGTCCTTGACTCTGCTCCAGCGTACGTGGGTGTCATTTCTGTCCACAAGCCTCTCCAAGCCATTTGTGGCTCAGCTTGTGTCGTATAACACAGTAGAGGATTGATTTCAATAAAGATTAGGCTACTGCAAGGCTTTTCTGGTCTGGTCTACCTGATGACTGTGCTTGTGTCTGTGTACATGTACAGGATTCAGGAGAACCATCGCTACTGCTTCAATACAAGCAAACATCCAGCTGAGCAGAGCCACATACCATACTATGGATTATCACAGTATAAAGAAAGCATAACTGCAGGTAGGGCTGGGCGATATGGCCAGAATTATCATCGCGATAAAAAAATATATATCAAGCAGTTACTTATTTGGTTTTTAAAATATGTTTTAAAGTATGTTTTATTCCACAAGAAATTACAGGCTACATAAATAACATACTGTACATATATGCACAATGAAGTTGACACAATCCTGTTTAGACAAATTAGCATGACAGAAAGCAACTGCTATTTTGTCTTTTTAAAACCAAATACAAAGCAGTAGCAATTATAATAACTGCAAAATAAGTGCAACTAGTCGTGGTAGAATTGTCATCAAGCCAAAAATACACTCAAACAAATGCATGCTCGCTCTCTCTCTCTCTCTCTCTCTCTCTCTCTCTCTCTCTCTCTCTCAGCAATTGAAGTACAAGTCGTTTAGTGTCGTTGCCTGGGTAACGATGGTAACTTTACTGCAAAATAGCCTAGTATTTATATAATATCTATTTATTTAAACGTCTTGACTATTATTGCCTCGGTCTCAATTACCTAAATTATAAGGTCCCTGTTTTCCTCACTTTACTGCAAAACGGGCATAGATGACGTGCTCATGAATCTCTTCCTGTATGTGGCAGGATGTGGTCTGGGTGTTGGGCTCCCAACCGGCAGGTCGTGGGTGTTGACCGACCTGTAAGCATCCCATCAATATGCCTGACCCCCCTACCCCATAACTGCTCCCGGTGGTTGGCCGCACCTTGCATGGCACCAGTGTGTGAATGTGTGATAATATAAAGCGCTTTGGATAAAAGCGCTATATAAATGCAGTCCATTTACCATATCTTGGGTGTCTTTGGCCTTATTCTTTTCCCTGTCACCCTCGCCTTTTTTAAAATGCATTTTTCTTTTCTCATTACAATGCCAGACGTAGTATAAATGTCAGCACCGCGTGTTTGGCATAAGCTAACCAATCGATCGTCGACTATTCAACAATTATTTTAGACATTGATTCGTTGTTTCAGTGAACTAAATGTAACATGTCAAAATGATTTAAAAGGTGTCCATCCATTTGATTATCGTTATTTGTTGCCCATGCCAAGGTGCGTGTTGATACTACTATTCAGGAGAGCAATCCCTAATGCTTACGTACAGCAGGGCAGAGCCCCAGGCCATGTTGGATGTGCACACCCACCCCTTACCATGCCATACCATACCCCTTACTGTGCCCTTGTCACGCTCACCTGCCGTTCAGCTTCAGTGTCAAACTAGCCTGAAAGCCAATGCCCTCCATCGTTAGCTACTGTAGATGCTAATGTAGAGTATATACCCCTCTCTCTCTCCCCACCTTCCCCTATTACCAGTAGATGTTGTGAGTGTTGTTCCCATTCCTTCCAAATGAGCTCGGTTGCTGAACCCCACATAATACCAAGCCCATGGTATGCTTATTATTACCATATCATCTGCCAGAGAGGGAGGTGTGCCTCAGGCCGCTAGCAATGCAACGCGCCATTGCTGAGAGAGCTCCCAGAAAACAAAAGGGATGCAGGAGAGAGATGGAGGGCGTGTGAATCTATCGCTGGCTAATTTCGAGGTTCATGCTCAGCTGTGTGTCTAGCATCCAAGTACCGGCACACACACACAGTCTCCTGAGGCTTCAGGCTTCTCTCTCTCTCTCTCTCTCTCTCTCTCTCTCTCTCTCTCTCTCTCTCTCTCTCTCTCTCTCTCTCTCTCTCTCTCTCACACACACAGACATACACACTTGACTTATGTACGTTTCAGCCGGCTTCCTCTCCCCTACTCATCTCTAATGTAGAGTATATACCTCTCTCTCTCTCTCTCTCTCTCTCTCTCTCTCTCTCTCTCTCTCTCTCTCTCGTACACACGCACAGCGTTGTCAGGAGCGCCTCCGCCGGTCCACAGCCTCACTGCGCTGGAGGAGGACCCGGTAGAGAGAGAGAGAGAGAGAGAGAGAGAGAGACACAAAGGGGGACGAGGACGGAAGACGGAGAGGAATGAGCGAATAGGACGCGTGAGCTACCGGGAAAAACAGAGAGGGAGCCTCGGCTTTTGCGAAGAGGAGACCAGTGAGGGCGCAGGAGGCGCAGGAGTAGGAGGAGGAGGAGAGCAGGAGGAGGAGAACAGGAGGTGGAAGAGGAGCCGCGAGCACTCGCAGCTACAGCCGTCCGTGTCGCAGCATGGGCAACGCACCATCCCAAGGCATGTCACAGCCCTCTCTCGCCTGCATGCTCGTGTAGCAGGGCTGGTTCCCTTAGCGTAGCGCGCTCAGCGGCCGGGTTGGGGGGGGGGGTCTGTACCACTGGCTGATGGGGAAGGGAGGGGAGGGGGCAGGTGGCGGCAAGGCGTTGGAAGCCCGGCGATCTACCTCCGCCACTACTTCCCAATGCTGGGAACGCTGTGTGGAGGATCCTGGTTGAACATGGGAGGAGGCTGTGTGTAGACACAGGGAATGTTCTGCTGTTTACTGGTGTGTGTGTGTGTGCGTTAGACTGACAGACCTGACTATTATAGACAGTGTGTATATTATATGTGCTGCTTATTTAT
>JAODUH010015776.1:0-53532 GCA_027564835.1 Typhlichthys subterraneus | reverse complement strand
TTCCTCCGGGCAGGGTAACCTCTCCTCTTGAATGATCTTTCATAGGGGTCTTCTGAACCATTCTTTGTCTGGCCCCTGAGACCACTTTGCCTTGGGAGACCCTACCAGGAGCACAAGGCTCCAGATAACACAGCTCTCAGGACATATAGGGACATATATCCCTCATAGGGACACACAAACCTCTCCACCACGATAATGTGATGGTTCCCTGAGAGGAATGTGTGTGTGTTTCTCTTGTGTATTTGTTATTTAATTTAAATTAACCAGTAAACAAACACGCTATCGTTAGCTGTAGCAAAGCACTGACAGGGTTGCAGGTGTGCTCAAAAGACGCATTTTTCTGGATACTTGAAGTGTAAGCTACGTGTTTGTTTGCTATGTCAAATATCCTTCTTTACCCTATATTTTGAAAATATACTGTTAGTCTAACAAACATGATGGTTTATAGGCCGCTGAGATAAAAAATGAATACATTTTTAAATAATCATTCATTTTTAGTATTTCACCTGCCCTCTGCCCTAGATGATAATTTATCAATGTATTTGTACCAGTTACAAATGTTGAAATATAACAATAAAATTCACTTTTTCATACACTTTTTATCAGGCAGTCACTTTTGGGCACGACAGCTGTCACTGCACTGTCGTGCCGGTGTCATGCCCAAAAGTGACTTGCTGATAAAAAGTAATCACGGTATAAAAAGGTGCATTTTATGGATATATTCCCACATTTTTAGCTGGTAAAAATTCATGTATTAATTATAATCTAGGGCACAGAGCAGGCAACATACTATAAATTAAGGATGATCAACTCGGCTACAAACATCATCTTGTCAGGTAGGCTGTGTGATTAAAAAATATTCGGGAAATTGTGTTATTCTAATCTAGAATATCACCATCTAGACTCAACTGTGATCATGCTGTGATCATTAACGCATTTACCAGTATACATTTCTATGATGTAGCCTAATTTTCTTTTTTACACTGACCTGTGCCTTGTGCTTAGTAGTGAAAAACATCCAGTGTTATCCTGATTACCAACCAGAGTTTTGTTAAATACTGCATTAATTTCAGTACAGTATGTCACTATATTATATAGTATATTATGTTGTTAATTAATGAATGAATGAATTCATTCATTCATTCATTCATTCATTCATTCATTCATTCATTAATATTATGTTAACCTGGCTGTTATTAAGTTAATGAAGAAGTAGTTAAAAAGCCACATGCTTTATAACTCAAGGACTACTACGCTGGCTAACACAACACTGGAACAACTTCACAGTCAAGCTGCTGTGAATTTTCCTTGGATCACTCTATTTTGTTTACTTGTATCACAGATATTGTTGCAGCATCTGGCTGCAACGGTAGCTCAACGGATAATAAGAGTAATATCTCTGATGTGATTTGAACAAAAATGCAAACATTGTTTGACAAACTTGATTCACTAACTGAAAGACCATTGGCTTTGCAACCATCACTGTGCATGTCAAAATCCGTGCATGTCAAAATCATCAAATCTTTTTTTGTGGTCACCATGGGTCATTTTATCATATTGCCAGCTCAATTTCTTACATCCATTTATTAACCAACATTTATTAACCAATTTGTGCCAGCATAGGATAATATAGTGGTAATAGTATAATATCTGGCAAATGGGCCAGCTGCAGCAACAGCAGTATGGTTGACCAAGCCAGGCTGTTGCTGCCTGCCAGTGGACACCACTGATGCTTTGCTCTCAGACAATCTTGTGTGTGGGCTGTGGAGGACAAATATACTGTAAAACAAAGACTTATTTTGTGTACTTAGGTGTAACCCCAGAGTTGACGATTTGGTGTGTAGTGTGCTGAGCAGCAGGAGAGACGAGCTATAGCCCTACATTAGTTGTTTAATTAATTAGTTTGTAAGTTAACCCTGACCCAGCAAATCTGTTGCTATAAAGTTTTGTCGCTTTGAGGAATCACTCCCGTAATTTTTTTCTGAATGTCAAGAGGTGTGGTCTGTGTTCTGATTTGACCTTACCGTCAGAGGTTCAAGCTAACGTATAACGGTGAGGTATATGTTTTGGCAGGTTAATATTCTAACAGACTAGGACTAATTCCATAATAGTCTAACAGACTAGGACTAATTCCATCAATTGTCACTTGGAATGATTTTCAAATGTGTTCATTTTGTGAATATAGGCTACATATAGGCGTTATTGTGGTGTTCAGTGTGAGCGACATGATGTGGACAGTTTTAAGGACACGACAAAGGAAATTTCTATCTTGTCTAAATAATAGCGTTGGGAGTGATGTTCCTGGTGGAGGGAGTATCCGCTGCGAAGACATTCAGCTGTGCTATTTTTTATCCGCAAGCTAAGGGCAGTTGTTACGGTGCGGCACTGTTACTGTGCTGGCATCTCGGTACGTGTGGCGGTGTCTGGCGCCGCAGACCCACTTCAGAGTGAGTCATATCCTCAGAGCTCTGTTGCGCTACAGCTGAGCTCAAGATGCACACTCACGCTCCCTAGGCAAGGCTGCTTTGTAGCAAGAGAGACACTGTGGCAAAAGTGTCGGATAGGGAGCTGAGGGAGGGAAGAAATAGGGGGGGGGGCGGGGTAATAGGGTGGTGGTGGTCTTTGGCTGTGTAGGATGCACGGTAGGCTATACAGAAATGACACTGTCCAACAGGGGGATCTGTCTTGTTTTGATTTTCTTATGCATTTCCTTTTCCTTACATATTTTCTACAGTCAGAAGTTAGAACACCAGAATACATGTATTCTGCATTGCAAACCAGGATGCAATAAAATAGTTGGGATATTTGTGTTCCAATACTGTGGTGGATGGCCGTTGGCTGCTTGCAATTGCTGCTACTGCAGATTGTGCGATGGAGGGATTAGAAAGTCGCATTTAATATAATAATATAATAATATAAACAATTCTAATGTTGAATAGCGATCAACCTACTGACACCAAGATATGCCAAGATAGCCTACTGTACTTTTAATTTCTTAAGTATAGTGGCCTGTGGTGGTGTACTAACATCTAAGCTTGGTTTTGAATCAGAGATCTGTGAGTTTTGGAAGAGCTCAGACTTGCATTCCACTCATAAGCGTCCTAGTCAAACAAAGTTAAAAATAACCCTGTAACTTAATCTCAATGAGACATAATTAGCATTTTTCTTATATGAAATGCATGACATGTCTACAATGATCCATTGTTGAAATGATAAAAACTGATTTGTGGAAAATGGGATGGAATAATTGGAATAACATGATGGCTTCACAATGACTATACTGGTAAGTTAAAATATTTCTCAATTCAATATTTGAAACTAAATTGGACAGCTATCCTCGGGTTGACTGGCCCAACCAATAGCTAGCGGCCTGTGAGGAGATATTTGCAGAATTTGACAGTGTATTAGCTTACAGTCGCTGACATCATCATCATTTGTTTTATTTGACAGGTTCAGATGTTGATGCCATGTACCACATCCTAAGCATACAGACAGTGGATAAAGAGGTACCTTCTGACATCATCCGATCTCTTGACCCAGGACATACTCAATGACTTGCCTCAGAGTATCACAGACGTCTGTATTGTCTTCACCCTGACTTGATCTTACTTACAGAGAACTGGCTGTACTGAAGGTATGGCAGGAGCCTGTTTAGAGCCGGATTTCCATTATTTACTCTTTTAAAGTGTTGGAGAAGGCTTTAGCACAGGTTGCAATTATTTTGTTTCCCTTTTGTGAAAGGTCATTGACAAATGTCTTCCTCACGATTAAAAGGCGCACCCCGACCACTGCAACCCTGAGCAGGATACAAAATGATCTCTAGCATTGAAGGGTGAGTCACTCACATTTATTAGCCGTTTGTGAGGGTGTATTTTTCTGTACTTATGGGCCGGATGTTGCTGTTTGTGAGGCACCATAAGTCCAGTCACTATACTAACGCATACAAATAGGCAATGGCAAATCATGGTAGGCTATTACTGCTGAAATTACCAGCATAGGTTTTTCCTCAGTCAAATAGATTGTTATGTTGACTCACTCGTGTAGGAAAAGTGAGTGGTTATTCGACGTCCACTTTTACAGTTGGAAATGTTTCTGTGTGTGTCATCTCTTCTAATGCTTATTCATGGTCCAGTCCAGCATCCACCATTTTGAGCCTGAGATGTTTTGTTCCTATCGTGAGTGTCGTCCCACGTGGTTGAGCGGCTCACAGGCTTGAGGCTGGGATGGGGCCTCTGTTTGCCCTTGAGTCTCCCCGCCATGCTCTTATTTGAGCATCACTGAAGTAGAAGCCTAGCGAAGATGACAATGTCACGCAGACGTCCCGCGGTGGGGTGGTGCCAGGCGCTCCTACGCTCCCCGGAGCACTCATCATCGATCAGTGACAGGTGGCAGCCAGGGATTACACCTGTTTCTGGTTGAGTGTTTGTTCTCCCCTTTATCAGTTTGTGTTTCTGTTTGAACCCTTGCTGGTTGTTCTGTGTGTTGCCTTACCGTGCTCGTATTTGGTTATTTGCTTTCAGGTATTTAGTTTTTCTTTCATGAGTGAAACCCTGTGTGGTAGCGTTGTGTTTGTCAGCCTCATCGGCCGCACTACAGACATCACCTCATGCGTACAGCGAGTTTTCTTAACTCAGTGAAATGGAAGCTGTTGTTTGAAGGCCTCAAAATACCCATAAATGTTTATGGGTGGTTTTCTGTTTGACTTAAATTTCAGTTAATGATTACAAAGAAAAGGCATATTACTTGTTTGTGATATGTTAGTTAGCTCCACGGGCCATGGGATACCAACATGAGTGGCCGTACACATGATTATAACTGAACAATGGTGCAATTGTGTCACTGTCAAAGGCAGGGTCAGTCACTCTTGCTTACTTTGAGCTCAAATCAAAATAGTATCGCTCTGCGCTCCTCTGTGGCGGTGCATCACACAGAAATATGTTGTTATGCAAAACATAGTGCTACGGATTTGTTGATACGAGCGGTGTTCGCCACTTTGTTTATGTTACTATTTACGGAGCCAGGGCTGTGCAGAAGTATCAGATTAATTTTTCAACACGCACAGAGGAGGAGATATTTGTTGAATTTGACAGAAAGTGTAGCCTACATTTAGCTTGCAATGGCTGACTATACCTTTAACAGACTCACCTAAAATTGTGTAATATTGTTGTTGTATTTTATTTTCAATAAGGATACATAACATAATAACATACAGCATAATAAAATAATAAGTATAGGAGTAATCATGTTATTAGAGGTGGTCAGGGCTATTGTTCTTGACTGATTTCACAACTTGACAGTTTATGTATTTGAACAAAGTAATAGCGATATCAGCATTTCTTTAAGAAGGTACAACAAAGAGATGCATTAGAACTGATGAGTGAATATTTTTTTTCTTGGAAGCTTAGAAATCCTTACTGTAGATGTAAACAAGTAAGATAATTACATGTAGGCTATTGAAGTTAATTGAACCAGGAAACAAGGAATGGGATCTGATAAGGTTACCTCTTTGATTTTATGAAGTAACATAATACTAAGAAAAGATGGCATTAAGTGGACAGCAATCAGAAGTATGTCAAATATTGAATACTTATATTTCTTAAGCTTCATGATTGGTTCAGTGTTCATGCAGTATATGGCAGAATTGTGTCTGACGTGTTTTGTTGCAGGGTTGACAGCAGTATCTTTGATGGGTTAATGGAAGAGGACAATGCTAAACGGTATGATACTTACGGCTTTTTATTAGGTAAAGATTCTTATCTAAAGTAGGTTTGACAGTTACAGTAGGTTGATCAGAGTGATCGTAGAGATGTACGTAGAAAGCCGTAGCACTATGAGACTCTGTCCTCATATTTTAGGAGGAGAGACACTAACTCCAGAATATATGAAGAGTAAGTGTCCCAGCCTTTTCCTTCTTGTTTCTGGTGTCACCTTTGCCCCTATATTACCCCTAGAGCTGTGCATTGGCAAGAATTTGTCAATACGATACGTATCACGATACATGGGCCACATGTTGATATATTGCGATACTGTAAGCAAGGCGATTTTCAAATTTGTGGGAAACTGTCATAGCAATGCTAATGTGTGGCACCGCTGCAAAAAATCACAAAAACACTTATGTGAACTTGCTCAGATGGAAATTAGCCTAAAGCTAAATCTGGTAACATGTATCTTTCCTTTCTTTTAAGGTAATGTATTTTGAACATGGTCCTTTTTACAAATAAATGTAAAAACTAAAAAAAAAAAATATATATATTTCTTTTTTTTTATTATTGTTTTAGAGAGAATCGATACAGTATTATCGCACAACGTAATATCATGATACTCGGGTGTATCGATATTTTCTTACAGCCCTAACCCCTATATTAAATTAATTTGTTACACGTTCTGTGCGTGTGCTAGCCAATTCCTGCTTTATTGTTCATATTTAATTCTACCAACTAAGCTTGGTTTGTAAACGCTCAAGTACTTACAAGTCTTAGTAGTTAATTAAGTATTACATTTTAGGAGCACAAAGTTAATGTTTATATATGTTTTAATTTCAGCAAATAATCTTTTGGAATTTTGTTGCCACATGCTCCGAGGAACAATAGACCCCAAAGAGCCCCCTGTTTATGAATATGTCAAAGTCATTGGAAACTTTAAGGCCCTGAATAATGGTAAGTCTAAAGTGAACACTAAAGTGTTTGTGGCTAAGGAACATTATTTATGTTTTTTTTCTCCCTGGTCTAGTGGTATTTTAAAATATATTTATCTTCATTCCTGTTTCCATGTAGTGCCTAACTGTACCCAAAAGGCTTTTGAAGGTTTGATCCAGCAATCACTTCACTCTACCTTTAAGGACAGTGTATGTTTTATAGCAACAGTGAGGCTTGCCAAACCACAGTTTATCAAGGTAAAAATTCTTCTATTGTCCTACATGTTCCACACTTAAAAGCATAAAAGTATAGTCTTGGGGGGCGGGAGCATTGTACGATACATTAGTGGTCTGGGTGTTTGAATCCCAGCTGAAAAATATATAATGTGTAGAAGTATCAGATCATCTTTTCAACATACACAGAGAACGAAAAGCTAGCGAAATGCAAGGAGATATTTGTTGACATTGACAAAAATGTTATTATTTTACATTTAGCTTATAATAGCTGACTATACCTTCTTAGAGTATAAAAAGTAGTGTGTGTGTGTGTGGGCGGGGGGGTGGGGGGGGGGGTAGGTTACAGTAGTGGTCTGGGTGTTTGAATCCTATCTGAAAGGTCATTGGTTTGAGTCCTTGTATGTGCCCACCTTAAAACATTATTGAGCAATCTAGCTAAAGCCTTCCTGCTCTTGAAGCTTGGACTCATTATATCCCTCTTTGAATAAGTGATTAAAATGTCAACCTTTATTCCACCTCACAGGAGATGTGCACTATAGAAGAGCCAAATGAGGAATTCACCTCAAGGCATAGTTTGGAATGGAAGTGTCTCTTTTTGGACCACAGGTAGTTTCCAAAGTTAGCTTTGTATTGTTGTTATGAGGTCTGGATATCATTTTTTTTTTGGTCTGTCTGTTTCTATGAGTTGTTATGTTCCTAAGCCTTTTTTGCCAAAAAAGTATGATAATTTTCTGTCATTGTCATGGAAACAGTTCTTTACACAGCACTAAAGCTATTTAGTATTGCTCCTGTGGAGTAAATTACAATTTGTTTAAAATGGAAATGGGTCCCCACACTGGACAATGTTTTCCTTTGGAGTAGCGCCATTGTAAATGTTTCTGCTGTCCATTTCTGTTTTCATCTAGAGCTCCACCCATCATCGGTTACATGCCGTTTGAGGTGTTGGGCACATCAAGATATGACTACTATCACATAGATGATCTGGAGACACTGGCCAAGTGCCATGAACATTGTAAGAGCGCTCTCTGCTGGTTCATTGGTTATATGAACTAAACCGAAGTGTCACGCTGATCTGTCAGCTCCCCCTCTGCTTCCCTGCAGTAATGCAGTATGGCAAGGGGACGTCATGCTACTACAGGTTCCTCACCAAAGGGCAGCAATGGATTTGGCTCCAGACACACTACGACATCACCTACCACCAGTGGAACTCCAGACCGGAGTTCATTGTCTGCACGCACACTGTTTTCAGGCAGGAAAACTATTTACACGTTGGCAACGCGTATACAAATCACATTACTTGGCCTAGCTCTTCGATAGATCTATGTGGTACCTATTGTGTGTGTGTGTGTGTGTGTGTGTGTGTATAACACGTGTAATATATGTGTAACAGTTACTCTGAGGTCCAAGCAGAGCAGCGTAGAGAGCTAGGGATCGAAGAGTCTCTTCCAGAAGTGGCTACAGATAAGGTGAGCAATGTCTCTAAGGCGTGACGGAGCAGTAATCCCTAATAAAGGACATGTTGATGACTGGTGTCACAGTGTCTCCCACCTCCTCAGCCGTCCCAGGTCTCCGGCTCCGAGTCTCCGCTCAACACATCCAGCCTGACGGAGGCTCTGGAGAGGTCTGGCAATAGTCGCACGCCCTCTGTCCCCTCATGGAGCTCCCACAAGTCCTCACACACCGTGCTGTCAGATCAAACCTGTAAGGGCCGTCACTCACCAGGGCAACACAACCCAGCTGATATGTAGTCCTCTATCAGTGGTGCTTCACATTCTTGAGCACCACTAGACACTGATGTGTGTCTAGTGGTGTGTATTATTTGTATTTTATATATTTATTTAGCCTTTATTTAACTAGGTTGGTCTCATTGAGATTAGTAATACTCTTTTGTAAGAGAGAACTGGACAAAAATAGCAGCATAGTTACATACACACAGACACACACACACACATCAGATTGACATTAAATATACATTATTTTGCAAAATGAGGCAAGAATGGATGCTAAACTGTTTAAAATGTAAAAACACATACAGTACATACGCAGCATATACATACACACAGTATACATACATTACGCATACAGTGTACAGTATGTACACACATACATATAGAACTCTCTAATTATATATTTAATGGTCAGTGCATGCACAGCCTACAAATTAAGTTTTCCAGGACTAATTGCAACCTTTCTTTAAATACATTCAGGGAAACCAGTTTCTCTCATTTAAGGTCCTTGTTTCATGAATTTGGGGCTGAAAACAGAAAGGCTTTCTTCCCCAACACTGTACATTTTTGGTACACTCAGTAGAACACAAGTTTGTGAGCGCAGGCTGTACCAAAGGTCAAGGTGATTATATCAAAGTCTTTAGAAAAGGCCTCTTGCCATCTTGCCCGTGAGTGGTCTTCTGGACCTTCGAGGGTTTGGACAAATTAACGATGAACCCTTTTCAGGAAGGACGGTGAACTCGTAACACTTTTACTGTGCACTGTTCCCATCTGCAGCCTATGAGCACCCAGAACACAGGCCAGAACTCATCACCCTCCATGGCTTCACAGCAGCAGCAGCAGCAGCAAATTCAACCTAGTGACCAGGTGAGATTATTATCTTCATCTGTGAGACTTCTGCCCGCAGATCAACACAAGAGCCACACTACATGCATACACTCGGCAGCTTCAGGTTTTATTTTTGCCTGTCATACTGTATATTTTACACATAAATGTATACTTCTTCCATATCTGTACCTATCTACCCTTGCACTAGACCACTGTCTGCACTGCAGATCTTTCTGTACACTACTTTACTACTGTATACTACTACTCTGTGCTTAGACATTATGTATACTGCTTGTTCTCTGTATTTAGACAGTACATAATGCTTGTTCCACAAGATGTTTTGGGACCCGAGTTAGCTAACTACCCTCCAATCAGCGTCCATGTTGGTAGCTCAGCTGGTGCCTGGTTCACATCACCCCCACCTGATTGGTGAAGGTGGTCCAATCATCTGCTAGCACTGTCATAATATAAAGAGTCATCTGATTCAATAATATAGGGATTAATAACCAGTCGGCTGCTACTGATTGGTTGACAACCCATTTTGGAGAATGGAGAATTTCTACATTGAGCTCTTCTAAATCAGTCCAGTCTCACCAGGCTACCGTTGTTGATATTCACTCACGGTACTCTACATTGCAGACACAGCGGTCATCTCTGGCGTTGCAGCATCAGCAAACTCCATTACCCGCTCCCCTCTAAACACCATGATGATCTCTCAGCCAAGCCCAGCCAACATGGTCCAGATCGCCTCCAGCAGCCCAGCCCAGTATAGTGTTCCGAACGCTCCTTCTATGGCGACGTTCTCCCAGGACGGATCAGCTCAGATCAGGTAGGATCATTTTTACACATACAAATGTGTTCAGGCCTAAGCTGTATTTCTTCACAAGAGAGAAGAATGCTTCAGTGTTGCATTTCAGTGTAGTCTGTTTGAATGTTTTGTTTTTATTGCATTTAATTTCTTTGACTTTTCTACAATTTCTTACACATTTACACCTCAAGCTATGTCTTTCAACTGTCTGGTCCTAACTTCAGGTTGGAGGGTGTGCTTATTGGTTACATGATCACTATGTGGTGCTATTTCTCCAAATCCCCACAGCTCAGTCTGCTGGAAAATAAATGCCGTGCTACTTCTCCCTATCTACATTCTGCTGTTCCGAATCCTGCCATATTTAGAATTCAAAATATATAGTTATGAAATCCATGAAGCATCTCACCATTTGTGCGTCCTTTTTAAATGCCTATACACACACATACTAGCGTTAATGAATATGTTATTAATCCTTGTAGTGGAAATTGTGCTCACAGAGGGTTGGAGCGCTGTGTCAAAGTCCTTATAGGCAAGTCTCGCCATATATATTAACCACCTCTTCCGCGCTTGTTCAAAGACAGTCCACCACAATGTGTAACTGTCGCAAAACCTCAACTTAACGCTCACGTCACGGATGTTTTTCCAACTGTCACATTGGGCTCTATGGGCATTATCCCATAGAGCTCCATTAAAAATTCTCAAAGTGGCATGTCTCCTCTATATAATGTCTCTGACTGTGTCAGCTCCAGAACAGCACCCCTGGAGCTAGCAAGGATTCAGTGTCTTGTTCAAGCACACACATCAGCCTCCCAATTTTATTTATATATATATATATATATAGATACTGTATATATAGATAAAGTAAAAATTAAAATATAAAATTTTAGCGCAAGGCACAAGTCGCACTGTTGGTCAATGTGACAGCTGGCTCAGGCAGTCCATCTCTGTTTGATCGGGGCTTTATCAAAGCGTTTTTGAGTATTTAGTATTAGTATTAGTGTATTAAAGGTATGGTCAGACATTCTTGCTAACGCCAAGCTCAAATCAAAACAGTATCGCCAATTTGTTTATGTTCCTATTTACGGAGCCAGGGCTGTGTAGAGAACGGTAAGATAGCGAAATGGGAGGAGATAGATACATTTGACAAAACGTGTATTAGCTTACATTTAGCTTGCAATAGCTGACTATACCTTTAATACATTTGGTACACGCACATTTATTGTGGGTTAGCAGCCCACCCAGAACCACACATTTTTCATTTTGAAACGCGTTGATTTAATTCTCTACCCAGGATGAATACTCCACTATAACTTTACATAGAAAATATGCTACAATAATGTTGAGATTAGAATAATGTATAATGTTGTATAGAACACCTGTAATTAATGCATTATTTGATAATATCTAGCTTAATATTGGTTTTGTGTTGGGCTGTACATACGACAAAGGTAAGGATCCACTGACCTAGGTTCACCCACTGTTTTGCCTCCCGCTCAAGGCTCCGCGCGGGCTTCATGGAAACCATTCCACCCAGTTGATCCTGCAGGCAGCGTTCCCATTGCAGCATGGCACCTTTACAGCCACAGCCCAACAGCAACAGCAGTTACTACAACAGTTACAGCAGCAACAGCCTCAACAACAGTTGGCCTCTCACAGGGCAGACGGTCTGACTAGCCGCTCCACGCAGCCACAGTAGCAAGGCAGAAGTGAAGAGGACAACTGTACCACAGACCGTTAATCACAATGGAGTGGACCTGCAGATTACGGTTTTGCTAATGTTTACAGCTCGCACTGGAATCACTGCAGTGAGGGCTACAGAGAGCCAACCCCTGTACAATGTCTGGCATGTGGCCTTATCTCAGAAAATAACATGAATGGAGCCCCCTTCTCCATGGCAGTGGTTGGAGCAAGGGATACCGATTGATCTATGTGCTGTGTGTACGCTATAGTCACCCAAAAGTACAAATTTGACCAGATATCTTCTGGGCAATACAAATGACCATTACTGTGTACTGGAGTTTCAATTCAGTTGAATGGAACGTTTGCTTTAGCTGTATTATGATTTTATTTTTTTAAATCAAATTAATTATGGGTCAGAAATTTTTATTAATTTAGTCTAATGTAGATTGACATTTTACTGTACAGAATATATGTAAATATATTGCAAAGAAAACTAATATTTTGACCAAATCATCTGTTAGTGTCAGTGTGAGATGCTCCCTTGCCTCCCTTCCCTTCTATTATTTCCATATTAGCGCAGTATAGCTTTGATGTTGAAAGGAATTTTACTTAGTTGCGTTACATAATTTAGTTGTGTTACATAATTGTTTTTATCACAGCTATGTCTTTTTTGAATTTCCCACATTATAATAATGGGTTAGGACCAGACTAACTTTTTTGTACAATGGCACTTTGGATATCATAACAAATATAGTGGTCATTTTACATGTTTATTTGTTAAAAGGAGTTTATCCCCAGTACTTATAGGTATAGTTATTAGTCAACATGGTTTGACAATATTTTATTGGATATTATTTTGAAACGATTTGTTGTCTTTTTAGAATATTTACATGGCATGGTCACTTCTTTGGTTAAAAAGCCAACCAAGTTGTGCCTCCTGCTGGTCAACCAGCTGTAGTGCATTTACTTTACAGCATAGAGAATATAGCGTTTCTGCCTTTATGTAAATAACACATTCATTTCAAATGACAAAAGCTTGGTCATAGACCCATTTTGTATTTAACTGAACCCTCAACTGACCTTATTGGATCAAATTTACCTGTGCTGCCCCACAACTTCAAATTCTATATTGCATTGTTCAATAGGCGGGCCTACCTACAATAATTGTATTTAAATGTCATTGTAAATACATAGATGTGGAAGATTTTGCACAATGCTTTATCAAACACAATAAGCATTTTACTATATTTTTTATGGCCAATAATGACCTCATAGAATTTAGTTCGGTCAAACACTAACTGCACTATTTAAGGTGCAAATGGTAGATGGGTACTGTAATGTACATTTAAATGAAGGCTTTAAACAAACTGACATACACAGAGACCATATCAATTTACCAACAAAGAATTGCCTACTTATGTTCTTCTGTTTATGCAAAAATACAGATTTTAATATAATTGGAATTAATATGGTTGATGCCAAATTATTTTAGGTTGATATTAAATAGTGATATTTATATGTTGGCATCCTAACATGTCCCAACAATCCATTGGGAAACCTTTAAAGTCAGGAAGTGTTAAGTGAATAGAAATTCTGAATGTCGTTGTACTTTGACCACATAGGTTTAATTGGTGTGGCTTTCTTGTTTGGAATATAACACTATTATATACAAGTACACACCCAAATGTAGTAGACTATGACTGTGGATATTATTGGTGTTTGAAAAGAGTATAAAGTGTTTTCTAGCCAGATAAATCACCTTGCTTGTTCATAAATGTTTTATAACATTCCCCTTATAGCAATGTCATGTGATAGATACATAGCCTACTGCAGGCTATATGGGGAAGTTAAGTGTCTAGTGGCAGAAAGTCAGAGCCACTCATATTGTCGGCTTGAAAATGTATCACATGACATGTTTTATTGAGAATTTCAACAAACATACTGTACATCCATACCACAAACACAACACCGACAGTACAGAGATGGGCACATCTTGTCAAATATTGACACTGTAGCATTACCCTGCATGCTTGCTTTTTGTATACTTGCCCACCCTTTCTTGGTCTACAGTACTTAAGCTATATAAAAGATATGTGCTCTAAAGTCATGAATAAAATATCCCACTTGAATGAGGTGTGACTTCAGTGGGTCAGGTATCAGGTTTAAAACACTGCCCTTGTGTTTCAGCAGATATATGCATTATTAACAAAAATCAAACCAATTTTAACATGTCTGCCACACCAAACTTTAAAGTAAACCTCAATAACTACTGGCTGCATTCAATCGGCAGGCAGATGAAGGTAACTAGGTTCGACTTTAAGGTTAAGGTTCGTATTTTAATGGTTGCAAAACATCCCCTCATTTCACAGTTTTAACCGTGTAGTGTAATATAGTTAATAACTTCTAAAATAATGTTCTGAGGGAGGATGTTGAATTACAATGCCTTGGTTTAATATATTTAAGAGCAATCTGGTTGCCTTTTTTACATACACAGCAGCATGTGTAGGTATCTGAATAGTGTATCCTAACAATAACAGGTGCAGCTTACATTTGCCAGTAAGATTTATGGCTTTTAGTTCAGTAAAGTGACATGACAGCAGCTGGGTTATCGGTGAACATCGGAGAATGTATTGTAAATATACACCTAACTTAAAACAAATTCAAAGAAAGACAACTGAATTGACAAAGTATCTTACAACCAAATGAGTATGAGAGGTATGTCCATTTAAATGTTTTGATCTATGGAATCGTTGGAATTGTTGAGGGTTCACAGATGTAATAAAAAGCATTCAAAACACCCCAATTTTCTCTATATTAGTCACATTCACACACATACACACAGTGTTCAGAGTATCTGTAGAATACATACATTCCACTTAAATGTATGTACTTAAACTAAAAGTAAAACCAGACTTTTTGCAGAAAATGTAAATTACAAAATAGTCCTTCCTGTAAAGACCATCACAGTCCACCTTCTGGCTTGATGAAAAGAGCAGAGACGGCAAAGGCCAGGAAAACAATCCCTCCAATGATTGTAACTAAAAAAGATACAAAGGTCAATGTTATAACTAAGACACTATATGATGATGAGATCATGTGTTATTTGTTGCATTGGTTGGTTTGTTGGCTATTTAAGAAATACTTTCATAAAAAAATACTTTTTGTAAGGATATATTTCTAAGAAACTGACCTCTCCAATATTATCAGTGTGTAGATTAAACCAACTCACCAGATTTGACAGATATCTTCTGGGCAATCATTCTTCCTCCAATCACTGCCAGTCCTGTGCAAAGGGAGTGTCCAAATGTACCACCTACTGCAACGCCAAAAGGATCCTGGAGGGCAAGAAACCATTGCAATCACTGTACCTAGTCCCTAGTAAGACAATGTCAAAGCTGCATTACCTAACATTTCTACAGTCTACAAACCATGTTATAGGTTACAGAGTGACTCAGCTTTAAAGGCAGAGTCTGTCATTCTTGAACATGCCTGCTAAACTCAAAACAAACCCTCAGAAGCTCTGCCCCACATTCTGGAAATGCATCCGAAGACTGGGGTGTTCAGGTGTTCAAGACTTTGTGTTGTTAGCACATTTAATCCTCAGGCCTCAACACCTTTCATTACTACCTTCTACAACTGTTAATATAGATCTTTATTTTTCTTGTTTTGTTATTGAGAGTACAACGCCCTCAAAGTTCCACCTCTTTTGATAGACAATTGGGGTCAGAGCCAATGAGAATCATAAAACCAGTAGCTGGACTTGCCTGCTAACAGCACACTGAATATCTGCTTCAAGCAACCATCATCTTTGTGTGACGATAAGAGTCTTTGATTTCACTTCACTAATTGTCAAAAATATGCCGCAACAAAGAGCCAGAACAAATGTCAATAAGTATCAATAATATTGGACATGCTGATGAAGAGCTCTAAAATACAATAAAAGGAGTTGCTTTTGATAAAGTAGCAGTTGTAACTTTCCTTCTGAATGCACAAGTATTATTTTCTTGTAGCAAATAATATTTTTGTATTATTGCAGTGTACTATGATTTAGTATTTCACTTTTCACAGTGAGAAATTACATAATTTGTTGTGTTGGATGCATTTAATCCCAAATTATAGTGCATCATAATTTACAGTTGTGTTGCACAAACAGAGGCTATACAATACAGTCATTATTTTGGTTTGCTTTTTACCTTTACTTTGTCATCTGAACAGTTGAGTTGCACTGTACAGTGTAATGTAAAGCTTTTGGTAGGGATGTTTACATTGCATGTGTTGTCTGTTAAGGTATGTGTTCCATTAGTGTATTATGAGGCTCCACACTAAACAACTCTAGTACTAAAAGAGGCGATACCTGTAATTGTCTTCTCCATTTTATCATAGTTGCATGGACAATTAGTAGGGAAGTGTTTTGACTTGTGTTGATTGAGTTAAGAGTTTTAAAAGTAATAAGCATTAATATGGTCAGATTGAGTTATTATGGTATCGCAAAGATACTGCAGAGAATCCTTAACAGAGATCCAACACCCCCTTCGTCACCCATGTTGCTAGTTCAGCGTGCTTGGAATAGGGGAAATAGGAGAATACTGACTTTGTAATTTTACAAATAATTTTCTAGGACATTTTACTTTTCCACGACTGGAAAATTAGTAATCTGTTTGAAATTTTCCAGGACGCTTTAGTTACAGTAGCTGCACAATGTCATCCCCCCCCCACCCGCCCCAGAGATGGCAAGGCACACCATTTAAAAAGGGGAAGTAGACAAACCTCACGAGCGGCCAGGATAATAGTAGCCAGCTGTGATCGGTCCCCCCACTCAGCTAAGAAGGTAAGTGTGAGCGCCTGGATGAACACAGGTGAGATGCAGTGCCACCTTCTCTGAGGCTGACTAGTCCCTGGTCCAGTCTCCACATCTGGGGACCCATTAATAAGCTTGGTTCGCTGCAGCTGCAGAGAGAAGCACACGTATGAGCATTAGTTTAAACAATCGATGACACATTTCTCCAAAACTAAAATGTCCACGCTCTCAAAACAGTTAGCAGAAAAACCCATTGAACAATTTCATTAATCTGAAATATTTCTATACAATAATTTATATATTTTTTACATGCATGCCATTTTCCGTGTTGTGGTAATTTCCCATCGCTGCATTGGTATGAAATGGACAGGTGTACTCCCAATAAGTGCACTTCTGGGAAACGCCAGACACTTTTATTCAGATCATGTTTCAAACTGGGTCAAATGGTTGAATCGCTTTACAATAACTGAGTAATAAACCCAAGATGCTGCATGTCGGGCTGGCTGTAGTCACACCTATACGACTATATGCATCTGTTGTGTGTATTGCGTACTGCTAAGTGGTATTGTGCTGCACTACTGAACTTTCCATTGCTTTACAGTTTATTTATATTATATACACAATTACAGTAAATCGTACTAGCATAATTGTTACTGAAAATTAAAGCTGAATTTCAGATATCAAAATATAGATTGGTTAGGTGGGGCTCAGCATGTACTACCATGATGTTAAATAGGGGTGTAAGAAAATATCGATACACCTGAGAATGGCAATATATGTTATTGCCATACACCTTAATATCTAACAATAACAGGTGTATCTTAAATTTGCCAGTAGGATTTATCACTTTTAGTTCAGGAAGGTGACATGACTAAATTCAAAGAAAGGCAACTGAATTGACAAAGTACCTTACAACCAAATGAGTATGAGCAGTATGTCCATTTTAGTGTTTTGATCTATGTAATCTATTGTTGAGGGTTCACAGATGTAATAGAGAGAAAGCATCCAAAACACCCTAAACTGCTCAATAAACAACACTAGAGGTGACTATTGTCACACAAGACTCAAACCATTTGAAGCATGTCATGGAACAACATTCTGTTACAGGAAAGTGTGTGAAAAGAACAAATGAACTACATACCTCCTCATCCTTTTTCTTGATTTCTGCCTGCACTTCTTCCAGCTCCTCCTGGCCCTCATCTGCGCTCATTTTCAGTCCCTCTCTCAGCATGCGCAAACCAAAAATGGCAAATAGAGCAGTGGAGATGTAGTATGTGTAGACCCTGGGTATGATGGTGGCGGCATAACCAAACGCAGCTGATGGAAACACAGTAATGTACACTTAATAATAATAGTGATGCATTGTCACACAATTACATAAGAAGCCAGACATTTACCAACCTGAAAGGCATGTCATGAAGCCCAGCGCTATCATAGCCCCTGTTAGCACAGTGAGACGGTTGTAGCGCATGGCCATGATAGCTGCAATGAAGAATGTCTTGTCACCCAACTCAGACACGATGATGAAAGAAAAAGAAGCCACAAAGGCGTGGATGAAGCCCAAGTTCTCTTTTTTAGTGTCATCTCCAGTAGCACTTCCTATTTGATGAGGGGTTGAGGCCTTCTAAAATAGAATAAAATGGAGAATGATATTAGAATACTTATTTTGCCTACATAATCTTGAGCTTTGGCTATATCTGTACACACCTGACAGTAATAAAACGACAAACTCTGCGAAATGTACATATCTTTCAAATGGTATGTAACTCCAAGTGTGCAAGTAGGCTACATTACAAGTATTGTTATGTGCTTTAAACGTTTGTTAAAACATCTGAGACGATACCGTAACTATAGAGTACCGTACCGATGTCAGTACCGTAAACAGTCACCGAGCACCCGTCAGAGCAGGGGTGGGGATCCCTGGTCCTGGAGAGCCGCTGCCCTGCATGTTTTAGATGTCTCCCTGCTGCAACACACCTGATTCTAATGAACGGGCTTCTAACAACCCAGTCATTAGAATCAGGTGTGTTTCAGCAGGGAGTCATCTAAAATATCCAGGACAGCGATGTCAAGGATATATCTCAATGTCAAGGATCCTTCCTTGACATTGAGAAACACCCATCGGCTCTCCAGGACCAGAATTCCCCACCCCTGCGTCAGAGTTAACCCGGAAAAACAATACTCAAATGTTATATGGGAAAACAGGAAGCTAGAGCTAGCCGGTGACGAGTGTTGAGAGTGGTTACCGTACCTGTGTTCTTTTACAAACATACCTCTTGCGGGGGCTGTTCTTGGGCTGGTTTGTCTTCTTCAGAAATTCCCTGTATTCCAGTAGTGAACAACAAAACGGCAACAACGGGTAACATAAACCAAAACAGACTTCTACTAGCCCATCCAGTTCTTCTTCCGAGCATGACAGGCATTTCAACAAGGCAAAACAAGTAACGTATTATTTAGCCAATATTAAAGACAGTTTTTGTGTTTACGAAAACTGTCTCATGAGTACCGTATCATTTGGCTAACCTCATATTAGCAATAACGCCAATTAGGAGATGTTCTCTTGTCTCCGATTGAACTGAACCGAACTCACCCAGGGTTGAAAACTTGCTGCATAGAAAGGCTGGCAAAGTCCGAAGTGATTGGTCCAAAGAAAACATGACGTCGATCCTACGTGTAGCAAAACCACTTCATAACCCTTCGCAATTGGTTAGTTTTTCTGTCGATATGATCAAGATGGAGAAAGACTTGGGACAAAAAGAAAAAAAAATGTGTAAAGCCCTGGTAAAACCATTTGTAAAACACAAAATATTATTTTAACGTAAATCCTGTAAGTACATGGCATTAGTCATAAGCCTACCTTAATTATTGGTATTATAGTTAGCAAATGTTATAAAATAGGACTACTGTTTTATTTTGTTTATTATAATATTTATTTGTGTTTCCCCTGTGTGGTAATATAAAAATCCTGGAAATAACAATAATAATAAAATATATATAGAGAACATTTCAAAACAAATGTACAACATAGTGATTTGAACAAATATCTGACAATACAGTCTGTTACAATACATAAGGTATAAATGCATTGCGATGCCTTAGGTATGATTCAAATTTACTGATGTAAAACTCATGACAAAGCTGTGCTGCCAGTGCCTGGTTAAATACAACATAGAGGACAACAAGCCACCAGGTGAGAGACAGGCCTCTAAAAACCATGCTCAATGAAATATAAATGATCAATTCAGCTAAGTAATGGGGACATGACACCAGTTCAAACCAGCCTCCACTTGGCATTTTGTGGTCTAGTGTCTTCACAACTCCTGTAAGACAGAATGTATACACTTAAAGCGACTTATAATAAGTAAATTTGTCAATAGCTGAATGTCATACAGGTCATCATAAGCAAACAACATTCTGTTACAATAACAATAACAACATTACAATAATAACAATAACAACATTATGTTACAATAACCATTCAAACTGATATGCAATTGCTCACAAGGTTATTTTTTAAGACATAGAAAAGTTAAATGATCTGTATATAGAGTATAAATATCAGTAATGTTGTATGTGTTTCTACAGTATCATTAGCTAACTTTATTACAAATAATATGTTGGTATTTGTTTTATCTAGGAAAGACAGCTGTACATCTTACCAGAACTTCCAGTGCGAAGCCTGGCCAATAAGACCAAGGAGTGGTGCTGAACCAGTGAGGCCATTAAGAAGAGTGCAATTCCAGGCACATGGAACCAACAGAGAGAATAATCTTCTGCAAAGAGGATCAGCATCAGATACAGTCAAGGTATCAGATGGAGAGAAGGCACATTTAACTCTTACCTTTGCCAACATCCAAATCTGAGCAAAGGACTGTCAATCCTAGAATGATATAAAACCCCAAGCCAAATATGTATTGAACTATATGTATGGTCCCTTGAGAGAAAACACTGACAAAATGGCACTCTAACAGTCTTCTGAGGGAATGGAACCAGAGCAACAGCTGTACCAGAAATGTAGACACCTGTGGGACTAGATTACATTAAATAAATATTAAATTACAAGTACAAACATTACATAATATTTTGTACAGTATGAAAATAAGGCTGTTATTCTACCTTGAATGCCATCCCTTTGTTGGCCTGTCAAAAATCCTAACAAGTCAATCAGCCACACCGGGTATGGTTGTTTCTCTAACATTGTGTTAAGAGATAGGATAATAAGAAAACCATTCCATCCAACAGAAACAGCATAGAAGTGCCAGAACCATCTGTTTAATGGAAACACAACATAACTTGTATGAAATTCTTAACCAATGCTTGTTGATGTTTGTAGGATGATTTAAAAATGAATGCATTACTCTAGTTAACCTAGCATTAGTTTGAACATCGCACTATTAAAGAAACTGCCTGTCACCTTTTTGGTATATCAAAGATATGCTGCCAGTTGTCTTCTTTAAAGTGTTGCTTCGTTTTGCCATATCGAATAAGATTTTGGAATAACACATTAGAATACGAGTTTTTCACGTTTGTCGGCAAGTAAACTGAGAATTTGTGGATTAAAAAAGACAGAATAAAGCATAACGACAGAAGTAACCACAAAACAACAATCGCATTCCAACCCATCATTCAGAAAGGTAACGTTACTGTCATTACTAATGTGCACCAAGAATATATTCCGGATGGAAACATCGACAATAGTTCCGGATATCCATCATGTGGTCCATGTCGTTATACAGAAATGTACTTTAACATTAATTAATAAATGAATGAATTAATTAATGAATGAATTCATTAATTAATTAATTCATTCATTAATGTATATTTTATTTGAAAACACGACTTGAGAAATGCTATTTTCCACACAGCCTACTCCATACTGTATCAACTTAATTAAATATCCTTGGGAGCGTGTGTGTGTGTGCGCGTACGTGTGTGTGGCGCTGCACATATCCTTACCAGTTTTGTCGGTACTGCAAGTCTTGCATTTCAAAATATTTCATAGTTTAATTTACATAGCAATCAGATATTTTCCATTGACTGTTTTTCGAATAGGTCTACTTTCGCCATCTTCAGGTGGCTACTGGAACTTAATAAGTAACGCCTCCTGTCTAAAATTAGTCTCAGTGAGAAAGGGCCTAGACTTAAATGTTTTATTATTTACTGTTTCCACACGTACAATACAAGTATGTGTTTAAAAAAAACGTCTGTTTATGAAAGGTAATGCCTTTGTAACAGTAATGCCTTTGATGCATTTGAATCCAGGATGCCTCTTAGAGGAGCACAGTATCCTGTCTAAGGATGTTCTGTTTCCTGCCTTCCTCCCATGACCACCTCCAGTATCCCCCTCCCCATATTGTGGTAAGAGGTGGACCCATTAAACTCCAAGAGTGGCAGAACCTCCTTCACACCATATAAATCTTCCATTATTATGCATTCATTAGGCTATGTTTTTTATGGATGGACTATTATTGTCACAAATATGTGATTGAATCATTGTTCACAGTATATTAAATGTATTTTCAAAAAACTAGAAGTTTGAAGGCACAGTGCCAATCTTATTTATCTCTCTCTTGCTCTCTCTCTCTCTCTCTCTCTCTCTCTCTCTCTCTCTCTCTCTCTCTCTCTCTCTCTCTCTCTCTCTCACACACACACACTCTCTCTCTCTCTCTCTCTCTCTCTCTCTCTCTCTCTCTCTCTCTCTCTCTCTCTCTCTCTCTCTCTCTCACACACTCACACACACACACACACACACACAGACACAGACACACACACACTTGTCTTCTAGCCTATAGTCTTTTTTTTCATTATGATGATATGCTGAGGTGATGTGCTGTGTGAATGAATGTGCTTTCTGTTATATCAGCAACTGGGAAAACGTATACCTTACTGTATTTTGGTGTGGTCTAAGTTAAAGATAGCACTCACAAACAGTTATAACCTGTTTTCATTACAAATACTAATGGTGAACTCACACCCTGCTAAAAAATCCAGCATAAACCAGCATAAATTCCATGCTGGTCCAGGCTGGTTTGTACTGTTAGTGCTGGTGTAGTGTTGTTCCAGGCTGGTTCATACTAGTTAGTGATGAAGTAGTGCTGGTCTAGCTGGGATACCAGCACACCAGCAACCAGCATGGGATTCTGGTACACCAGCAAACAGCATGGTATGCCGGGGTACCAGCAAACCGCATTCCATGCTGGTTCCAGCATGCAAAACATACCTTTTGCTGGTGACCAGCAATGCTGGATTTTTTAGCAAGGAATGCTCTGCTCTTTGCCATTAAATCCTCAATATTTTAAATAGTTATTTTATTTATGTATTTTTTTTTTTATTCTTATTGCAGAGGTTTTTAATATTGTGTGTGTATGGCTTTAATTAAAGAGCTCAATGTGGACCTGGAAAGCACAAAGCATTGCATATGTCAGGAAAGTGTCATTTCAGCTTTATGTTATCCATACCATGCAGGAAGTGTTAGCTTGGTGGTATAACCAGCAGCGGAGAGAGAATATAGGATAGAAGAGGAATAGCACATAGCATTCTAACTCAAGCCAACAAATGTTCACTGTAGTGGCCAATATATTTTGAAATGGCTTTAATCATATAAGATACATGCTCGGCAGTTGGACATATAGACGTAAGAAGCACAGTGTATGCTGGTGTTAAAAAGTATAGTTTTGAGCTTCTTCACTATATTGTTTATGTTTGAGATTTCTGATCTCAAACAAGAGGTTACATAAAGGCCATATGGGTACAGCTTGTTAACATTTATAAATTAACTAGATATACTAGGCTATAAACATAAATACCTATAAACATAAATACATAACATAACATAACATAACAGACATTTATTTATTAATTTATTTATTATAATTATATATGTATGTAACCCTCAAAAGCATCTCCCTCTTCCAGTGCTCTGTCTGTCCAAACGCCCAGAAGACAAACCATATTGTGCATTCCAGTGAACAGAACGTCAACGTAAAAATATGAATATGTCCGTTGGGAAAAATAAATGTAGCTTACTCTTCCAAATGTTTAAACAATTCGATTTGGTTTGCTAAACAGATAGAAGAGGTCTAGTCTACGTAGAGACGATAAAGTGACGCTCCTCCCTAAATGCACGTTGCCGCTGTGCGCTTTTCGAGAGCGCCGTTCTTCATATCACACCTTCAGCCCATGCCCATGGATAGTGTACGGATAACGTGGGGCTAGCAGACTATTTGGAGTCTCGGTGAATTTACAGATAATTTACAAATTAAGCATCAAGTGCAACGTAGGCTATCTTTGACTCATAATTATCATATAAGATTATTGACCACATAGGTCGAATCTTTTTTGATGTTCATGCATATGACTACTTTTTTTGGCTGATGATGGCTCAGGTATTATGGATGTTCCTCGCCATTATTTTGGAAATCCACGGCATCAACGGTAAGACAATCTCAATAAATGATAAAATGTGATCACAATTATGCTAACATTTTTGGTTCTATAGCCAAGCTACAGTATCTTCAGCAAGAACTGGAACTTATTAGGCCTATATGAGTTTTCTGCTTTGCAAGAACATTGTGAATATTGCCTATAAATATTGACTTATTATTATCACAATTAGCTAATAAAGGTCTGCTCAATGTAAACTTTGATGAAATTATCCAATATCGACTACTCATTTTAAGACTGTGGGAACCATTGTATAGCCTGAAACTAATAATATTGAAGAATATATATGCTCATGCTGGTGTGTTCTGTAATTTTGTATACAATATTACATAATCATTATTAAATAAAACTAAGAAATAATAGAGCAGTGCGTAGCAGAACAACAGGGTCTGTAAGTAAAGTAACATTTGATTGCCCAGTGGAGAATGTTCCACCTTTCCATAGAATGTGATAGAATGTGTGCTCTGGGTTCTCAAAGGGAGGTGGTGGTGGGGGTGTATCCTCTGGAACAGGAACCCCACCTAGGCCATTCAGCGCTGGCCTATTGAGCCGGACCAGACCCATCATCCCCAGCTTCCTGTTTTGACACAGCTCCACTATTTGCTGCAAGCAGTGGAAAATGCCCTGGAGTTGGCAAAGAACACTTATGAAAAACACTTGACCTTGGTTTCAGTTATCATCGTTACATTTGGAAGAAACCTGTATTCTCAATTATTCTCATAGGATTAGGGAAAGAGAATGCACTTTCAAAAGGCCTTAACATACTTTAAACTGTAAAGGTATACTACTGAATTTGTGTCTGGTATTTCCCTTGTGGTTGAAACCAACATGACAACATTATTTAGGTTTGAACCCCCTGCACCTGAAAGCTTATAGTGGCTGGCACACCTCTCACTACAGCAGGCCTATAGGTCCACAATGGTCTCTACCTCTCCCCTTACACTAATGTTATGCACAGTTGTGTTTCAGAGGGTGGGGTGAAAATATGCCTCGATTAGAAATGTGATGTCATACTTACTGAATGTCACCAGGTGGAATATGTGTGCGTGTGGTTGTGTGTGTATGTGTTGTCACAGCCACTTGTGAAATTGATGGCTCATGGCATTGTGTTGTTATTCTTCCAGGCATTGAACTACGCTTTATATCTGATCCCCCAAAATTAAATGTCCATGACATCCAGAGGATAAATACATCTGAGAACCTGGAATTCACCTGCAGGTGAGATTAAAAACAACCCTCTATCTATCCATCTATCCATCCATCTATACTGTAGCCACACATCCATCCACCCATCCATCCATCTATCTATACTGTATAGCTGGACGGAAGGGTTTACGAAAAGGCTTACACTGCGATATATGAATGTGACACTTTGTCTTTCCTCATATGATGTGACAGTGGTCGACAATACTTGAAGTGGACCTTACCTCACATGAGCAAACGCATCTCTGTGATTGACTGCAGTGGGTCAGGACTCTTTTGCAAAACCATTAGGATCTCCAATGCGACTGTCAACGAGACAGGACAGTATCGCTGTTCCTACAGAGACCAAGAAGTCGAGGATGAAAAGACGTCAGCAGCTGTTTATGTGTTTGTCCATGGTGTGTCTTATTGTCAGACCCATACTATAAGACGAAAGCATTGCAACATAATAAACCCTTTAACCATTGGCTGTGTTTTGGCTATATGGTGTGGAGATTGAAGGCCTGTTTCAATACAGATTTCTTACAACTTATATGTACTTACTGTGCATGTTTTGATTTTAGATTACAAGTTCCCATTTGTGCCATCTGAGAAAGGATATGAAGTGGTGTTTATTCGTGAAGGACAACAAGTAGTCATACCATGCCGGGGGTCACTGGAGGATCTCAACGTATCTCTTCACACTGTAAGATATAGTTGTCACACTTGCAAGTCATTCAGTACTCAGGCGAGGGATGGGCATGTGCTTTTAGAGTTTACCATCATAGCAACAATGCTTTTCTGATGCTGGTTCCAGCCACATCCAGACACAATTTAAAGAGACCGCTTTAATGTTTGAAGATAAATTATGCAGTTAATGTACTGCTAAATACATTGCATGACAATGCCAGAAAATCTTGCATAACAAAGCCATCCACTAGAATAGTTTTCATAGTTTTATGTATTTACTGGCTCCTGCAGGGAGGATTACATTTCCGGACTACCCCCACCCTTTGACCTTGTCATTTATATTTTTAACCTTCTCCAGAGGTTTTCTGCCATATGTTGCTTGGTGGGCTGTAATTTGGAAAAATCATTATAATCTTTTCCCCTTTAATGGGAGGTCATAACTACATATCCAATACATTTCACAGTATTTTCAACATCTTGTATGGGTATATTTCACATTCATTTGAGAAGTAATTTTTCAAAAAGAATGAATTCAATCATAAATAATTTCAATAATATGTAAATATTTATTTACTACTAATAATATACTTATTACATTAGTAAGGGGTTTTTGAATATATTAGTCTTGCAGAAAATCACAGAAACTGTTTTCAGGAAGGATTTCTGTTATATTTCATAGCACAAAAAAAATGTTTTGATTTGTGTGTCCATCAGAATTATCCAATGAAGGAGTTTTATCCAGATGGGAAAGAATCTCTGTGGGATGCCAAGACAGGTTTCACTGTTCACAGTCACCTGATCAGCTATGCTGCTGGTACATTCTGTCAGACGTACATCGGCAATGAGATCTT
Organism: Typhlichthys subterraneus; assembly: GCA_027564835.1. Taxonomy (NCBI): domain Eukaryota; kingdom Metazoa; phylum Chordata; class Actinopteri; order Percopsiformes; family Amblyopsidae; genus Typhlichthys; species Typhlichthys subterraneus. The sequence continues at coordinate 26,654 of JAODUH010015776.1, read as the reverse complement.
CAAGTCCAGTCTTTATATTGTTGCTGTGGTCGGTAAGATGTAAAACATTCTACTAAATGCTGTGCATATTCAGTGATGTGGTGTGTATAAGTAATATACTGTCTGTGGCATGTCTGTTTAGTTTGCATGTGTTAATGAATAATGAATGGGTCATTTATATATTAGATTCCATTTAATTATGATAGAGTAATTATTATTATAGAGAACATTTTGTTCATCGTAACAGTCATGCCAGTAAAGCCCATTGAATTGAATTGAGATAGAGACAGAAACAGAAACACATGCACACAGGAGTGGTTTGAGCGATATATGTAGCTAATATGTACATGCTAATATGTACACGTGAGATATGTACAGTATGTATGTATGTAAGTATGTAAGAGTTATGTTACACTGAAGTTCATGTTTGTGTACTATATTTAGTTTCTGTTGCTTTGTTTTGTTTGTTATGCTTTGGCAACATTGTATTTGAACTTTCATGCCAATAATGCAAATTGAATTGAATTGAAATTGAGTAAAAAAAAATGAACGAATGAAGAAACACAAAAGGTTGTTCAAGAATTTAAGGGGTTTGTGCGAGTGTCTGTGTCTGTGCTTACGGATCAATTGTATGTGTTTGTGTTAAATGCAGTTAAATGCAACATTTGACGTTGTTGACGCTTATCTGTGTGTGCCTGACTGTGGGTGTGAGAGAGTGAATTATGTGTAAGATAGATATATATATATACTGTATATATATATATATATAGAGAGAGAGAGAGAGAGAGAGAACGGGGCGGAGTGCAGAGCCTCAGAGGAACAATGACGGCTGTTCCCTCCCTTTTCCACAGGATACAAGATCCATAGCCTCATCCTGACCCCAACACAAGTCAGGCTGGCCGGGGGGGAGCGTCTGATGCTCAGCTGCACTGCCAACACTGAGCCCAACGTGGGCATGGAATTCATCTGGAAACATTCTGGTCACCTCCTGGTGAGAACAAAGGCCCTAGAGCAACAGAAGGACTAAGCTTTAATGTCAAATTGAACATAAAATGCATATTGTAAAGAAAATAACAAAGGCTCTGTATTTGGTTAAATTGACTGAAATCTCCAAAATAAATCTCCAATGACAGCGCTACAGTCTAGTGTTTATTTGGGGGCAGTAGTCATATATTATAGCGAATAATCTATTTAGTTTGTAGGATTTTATTGGTAAAGTTGGTTGCTAGCGTGTTAGCTTGCCTGGCTTCAAAAGATGTCCAAGCAGAATACAAACCAGCTACTGTAGTCCCACAAGCAATCCTTCCAGTGGAATGATGTAATACCATATATATTTCACTCTTATCTTAACATTGATATATATTTCTTGCAACACCACTAATTTCTGGCATTCTAAAGACTAATCTCCCAATTAGTAGTGTAAACTCTGGGGCAGGATAACCTATAAGTGTTCAACTCCCTGTTGGAAGGTCATGGGGTCAAGCTGAGAGTTGGCCCACCTGTAAACATCCTCGAACAAAATGCCTACCTCCTATCTCCTTCTTGTGATTGTACTCATTGTAAGTCACTTTGGTGTCAGCTAAATTACCTGATTGACTGATTGATTCTGTTTCCATCTGTCAATCAAAACCAGGCACTATTCTCAAAAGATGTCACAGAGCCACGAATCCTAAATGCCATTTTCACATATAGTTATCTCTCCACAAATTTCCACAATAGTACTACATTAACTTAACTTGACTACTTAAATGATGCTGTGAAGGACATTCAAGATCTACCGTAGTCCTGTTCCCTTTACATATTAATTTTTTCCTTTTAATTGCAGTAATCCCCTTAGCTTGTCTCTGCACTGGGTCAAAGTCTGAACTAGGTTGTAACGACTTCTTTTTGATATACAGATTAGCTTGGTGGATGAAAGCAAACAAAGGATTTGCTTTGTTGTTGCTTTTTGCTTTGTTGTTGCTTTTTCTTTTCGTTCTACGAACAGTGCAATTGTATAGGCTAGTTCACATCTGTCTCTTTCTACTAGACATTTCCTTACATTATTTACAGACACGTATGTCCTTATTTTGTCAGAGTTCAACCAACAGCTCCTCAGCATTCCGCACAAATTCCCAGAAAAAGAAGCTGTGGAACTCTCTAGAACTGTCAAGCACACTTATAGTTGATAATGTTACAGTGGACCACTCTGGCGAATACACCTGCACTGCATCCAGTGGTCAGATGGACAAAAGCACCTCCGCATTCCTCACGGTTTATGGTAGGTGCATCCATGAAATACCCGTTTGTGTATGCGAGTGCGGCTATAGGCATTGAAATGATGAGTGATTTTCCTGTTGGTTACAGAAAAACCTTTCATTGAGATGAAGGGGCCTTGGTCAAAGGTGCTGGAGGTGAATGTGGGCGATAAGGCCTCTGAATTCTTCATCCCTGTGAAGTACTCAGCGTACCCTGAGCCCATTGTTAAATGGTACTGAAGAAGTGGTTGTATTAGCTGTAGTAGAAACAGTATTCTAGTTTTACATGAGATTATCTTCACATATATCTTTTGTGTTTCACATTTGTATGTGTCACTCCTTATATGTAATTATGCTTTTAATAATATGCAGGTATAAGAATGGCCAGCTGCTTACTAAGACTACAGATTACAGAGTCAAGCCAAGAAATGATGGCCTTCTGATACGTGGAGTCAAGGAGCAGGATGCAGGAAATTACACAGTGGTGTTGAGCAATAAATTCACTAAAGAAGAACAAAGGCGTTCCCTCCATCTTCTACCTAATGGCATGTATACCATCTCATTTTGTATTTACAGTGATGCCCTTTACTCTCTTTTATTCCTGATACATTAATATACAAGTGACATGCTGCTTATCACTAGTGTTCAGTTGTATATTTATTTGCTGGTTTAAACCAACAGTGCAACATTGTCATTTTGTTTTGGAAACTGTGGAAAAAGTGCACATACCCCTCCTACACCTGAGTGCTACATGACACTCATCTCTACTCCTCCCTCTACACAGGTCCTAGGCTCACTCCTTCTCTACCTCCCTCTGCATTCAAACACAGTGTGGTTTTGGGCGCACGCAAGCATAGAAACGTCTATTTTGTCCCACAAGCTGACTACTGATGTTTTGCTCTACAGTGCCTCCCATAATTGTTGAGAAGTTGGTGGCTATGGACACAGATGTGTACACATATGGCAGCTCTCCGACCCTCAGGTGCACAGCCAGGGGGATTCCCGTACCTGTAGGAATTCAGTGGCAGTGGATGTCCAAGGAAGACTGCCCGGCTGCCTTCCAGTACGTCCTGCCTTCATGTGTGTGTGTGTGTGTGCGCGTGCGTGTGTGAGTGTGAGTGTGATTGAAAACGCAAACAGGAAGGTGAGAGAAAGAGAGACAGCAAGCCCATTTCATGACATACTGTAATCGTGTAGAGATAGCGTGGTTTCAAACATGGTCGCTGTAAACACACTGTTGATCCAAGCGTCCGAATAGAAGCTTTCGTGACGCTGGTAAAAACAAGCGTAGAGACAATGAGTGTGGCCTGTGGCCCAATGCAGATTAGCGGATGTGATGTGAACGACACTCACAATACACATTTTTAGAAGAAAAACAAATTTTTTTTTAATTATATATTGTTTTGCCTTAAACATGTAATTAATGGCTGTGTATGGTTCTGTTTTTATACCTGATTAATCAACCTGGCCAGTGACTTCAAGGCTGTTGATGCAGAGGTTGCGTGGCTACTTTGACCAGTCAATCATCGCGAATCTTTATCTATAGGAGGCACATCAGAAAACTTCCTCAGTCCTACACTACATTTCCTGTTGTTGCCATAGTGCACAGACTCAATCCCAAAATGGCTCCTTCCTGTGCAAGGCACTTCCGGAGAAGGAGGCATGCCTTCTCTTTCTTTCATATTAGCATACACTCAAATCACTTGCCGTTACAAAGATTACATCACTTTACATCACGTTCACATTATTGTGAATGTCCCCGCTCATTATGTAAGATGTATTCTTCAGAACATGATAAATTGAATCACCATTATACTCAAAGTTGGGTGTGTGAATGTCAAACGTCTGTGTCAACAAATAGCCAATGAGCACCGTAGCGCTGACATAGTACAGGTAGCAGGGTAGCTGGCAAAGTGAGCTGAGATTGTACTGTACAGCCAAAAGATGGGAAGTCAATGGGCAGGCAGGCATCTTGATGCAGTGTTCATACACAAGACTAATATGTTGTAGAAAGGCTTTGCTATAATCTTTAAAGTATCAAGGGGTGCCGTTATTATCAGTATTTTTCAGATCACTCAAGATGTTCTGAGGATTCCGTTCATCTGTGTTTTGACAGGTCAGGTTTGGTGAAGTCTGACGTCAAGTTGGAAGCGTGTACTCAGTGGAAAGAAATCAATGTCACCAGTCAGAATCGCATTGACAGAATCAGCACTGACATTGATCATGAACAGAAGGTGTGTTCTTAACTAATATGCTGACACTTAGACCATGATATCCCACCTTACATCAACCTATATTGTCAAAACACCGGAGGACATCCATTAACAAGATGAATCTGTTTCTGAAGAAAACGGGCAGTTCTTTGAAGATCCAGAAAGCTGAGGCCCATGCCCTGTACAGGTGCCTCGCTGCCAACAAAGCGGGGCAGGACTCGCGCATCATCATCTTTCACGTGACACGTAAGCACCACGGTTGTCTTAACCTGTGGGAGGATGTCTTCATGATCAAAACAACAGTTTACTGTACACACTGTATTGTGCACCTGTGTACCCTCACAGGTGACCTGGAGTTGAGCATGTCCCAATCGGAGCCCATAGAACAGGACCAGGTTGTTCTGCGGTGTAGAGCAGACCGGCTGATCTACGGGAACCTGGCCTGGTATCATGTGTCCAACACATCAGAGCCTGATCAGATGCGATCGGTGCTTCCATGTCGTTTGCTGCCCCTGCCCCAGCAACCTCTGTCCCAGGCTGTGTTGTCGGGCCTAAAGAGCGCCAATGTGACCCTGGAGCTGCCCATACCCAACGCATCGCATCAGGATGAGGGCCTGTATGCCTGTCAGGTGGAGAACCTTAAAACTCAGGAGAAGACCTGCTTGTTACGTCACCTCTCACTCAGAGGTAGTTATTCCACATTGTTAGGGCCCGATCACACCGAGGCGTTTTGAAAAAAAAAAACATTGTTTTTCTATGGTGTGACTGGCATGCTCTTTTTCATGGCGCAGCGCTTTGCATTTTATTTAGCGTTTTTCTGTGTGATCGGGGTTTGTCAAAGCACTTTTGAAGCTGCCGTGCCTATAGCTACGCGACTCGGTGTGATCGGGGCCTTTTAGAGAGTAGCAGACCCACAGCTTGGCAGAAGGTTCATAAGTGGCCTCCTCTACATCAGTTGCCTTTCAATCAGACAATACCCAGATTTTATTACAGTAATCTGCTTAACCATTTTAGAAGCTGTTGCCATGCATTCATTCACGCATATTCGATTCGTAGCTAAAAAAAAAGTTTTTTAAAAGTATTCTGGTCCCCTAATGTGAAATTCTGTTTTACAAAGTTGTGTAGCCAGGTGTATTGTCTAACACAATACTTGTCTAAGTTTTAATTTGGCCAGTATTACTCCATGCACCATGCAAAACAAGCTGGTCAGAGTTGGCCCCAGGTGTGTCATCTTTGACACATCCTGTCACTCACAGCCAGTCAAGTGTGAAATGATATGGGGCCACATGGTTTGTTTAAGAATTAACATGGAAAAGGTCTATTTACTGCACCAAAATGACATGGTTTGCTTATAGATATCGTTTAACTTTGTGTGAATTGATTTTAGCTCTTGAGCCTGCAAGGATCCTGAGAAACTTTACAGACCAAAAGGTTAACGTGAGCTCCACGATTGTCCTTGTCTGTGATGTCACTGGTACCCCCAGCCCAAACGTCACATGGACCAAAAACAACCACACAGTGGTGGAGGGCTCAGGTAAGAGTTGGTGCATGTCAGAATCCCATGGTCATCTATAGCAATATTTTCCTTCATCTACTGATAATGACTGACTGCAATAACTCCAGGTGTCATTCTGAGCAATCTGAACCAGACTCTGACCATCCAACGTGTGAAGAGTGAAGACAGTGGTCTGTACACCTGTATGGCATGTAACAAGCGGGGTTGTGACACTGCACAGGCCTTCCTGATCACAGAAGGTCAGCCTTTGCCCTGTACTGAAAACTAGTCTGTTATAAATACATCAAATGTTACTAATTATTTAATTGAAATGCCTTTCCTGTTTGCATTTACTCATAACCAATATCTTCTCCGCTTATAATATCACAGATGCCATGTATTTATAGCTGGCTATACGATTTCTCCAATTAATTTTTGTAAATATCTTAGATGATGTATAAGAATAACCACACGTTTGTGGGACAGGAAACTGGCTCTGTTAGCAGACATCCTCTAGGGAGTCTCTAAATGAAAAACAATGAGGGGACAGCAGGACAAAGGGACAGCCCGGCCTTGCCCCAAACGCAGCCCCCGTCCCCCGCCTGCTCTCAAACACAGCAACAAACACAGCAATAAACAGACCAATAACCTGCACCAGGGCCTACGTGACTTGTCTCCCATTACCGTCTCGGCAACCAGTCAGCTCCCACGGCTTCTCCTGAGGGGCCAGACAGTCACACTAACAGCTGAGGGCCCCTCAGAACGCTAACTAGGGCTGAACGGTAGGAGCCTAGTGACTAACTGAAGAGAAGATGTCAAGATGACATTGATAAGATATGGAGATGGTGATAGAAAGAGGTGTTGAGGGGGAGAAGAAATGGTACATTATGGCATGATATGGCAGAGGAAGAGAAGATTATTATTCTAACTAAGCACAGTCCATTTTGCTAAGTTGATTTTAGCATGTTATTCTCGGTACATCCAAACATTTGTTGTGTCGAGGTAAAATATCAGCCTAAAAATGCACAGACAAACACATACAGTATAAAGGCATAAAGGTCATTGTTGGGATTTGTATTCAGCGTTTTCTGGACTTAATGTATTTCATGTTTGGATCCAAGATATTTGAGTGGCTCTCAGCTGCCACTCTCATTTGTAAATTGATGTTGAACTTAGGTTAAACCCTTAACATTACAATGACGTTCGGATGCGGATGGGTTACGTATAATGTATAATGTATAATGTACAATGTAAACATGTAAACATGTATTTGATGTGATGTTTACTTTAATTGTTTTACAAAAACTAAACATTTTCTAAACTACAATGTTCGTCTTTGCTGGTAGTTATGTATTATTATTATTATTATTATTATTATTATTACAATGAAAAATATTTTTGAAATATTTCCAATCTGAGTTAAATAATAATAAATAAATAAAACACAAATTATTGACTGCCAGCGGGTGAATTTATAAAGGCAGACAGAGTCCCTCACATTCACAGGTTTGTGAACGTGTGATAATTGATTCTCTCTCCAGGGGCAGAAGAAAAAACCAACGTGGAGCTGATCGTTCCTATTGGCTCGGTGGTCGTCGCCATGTTTTTCTGGCTACTCATCGTTTTTGTCATCCGTGGAAGGAAAAGAGTAAGACCTTCCGTCTCCTATTTATGCCAACCTTCTCCTTCCTTGTCTGTCCCCATGAATTAGAACAACAATTATGACGTAAGCATGCACACACACACACACACGCACGTGTGTATCAGACAGTTAAATACTCAATAGAACTGACAGGCCTGGCCCTCCGCTGCCACTCTCCTTTGTATTCACGAACAACAGGTCCACTTTCTGCTCCTGTAAGTCACGTACACTGGCAAAAACCCTGACGTGGCCTCTTTCACTGGGCTTACTGGCCAACCTGTATGTGTAGTGATGAGGCAGAGCTGAAGTGATGAAGCAGAGCTGATGTGACTGCAGAAAGGGCCTTCAACACGTGTCTCTCAACTCTCTCTCTCACTGTGTCTGTTTCTCAGCCAATAAATGGGGACTTGAAGACAGGCTACCTGTCCATGATCCTGGACTCAGAAGACATACCTATGGATGAGCAGTGCGAGAGGCTCACCTATGATGCAAACAAATGGGAGTTCCCCAGGGACAGGTTGAAGCTAGGTGAGGTGAAGAAGACACAGAGACACTAGATATAATAAGTAGACATGCCACTTGTACCATTGTAATTGGTAAAAGTACATAAATGTAATTTATTCATATTTTGAATGGAGCTCTATGGGAGAATTCTGAAACGGAACATATGGTAGTTGGAGGAAGAGAGACAATTGTCTGCTTTTTAACTGCCAAGCAGATTTGACATGTACACATTACAAACAGTTTTTATGTCCCGGTGACTATTGAAAGGGCATGGCTCTTCCCCCATTCATTTATATGCAGTCTTCCTAATAACGTTTAAAAAATGACTGCCGAGTGGCAGCACATTGGAAGAGACGATGGCTTCACTGGTGTTGCTAATGCTATACGAACATCGTGTCTCAATAGGGGACCCGCTTGGGCGAGGAGCATTTGGCCAAGTGGTGGAGGCAGCCGCCTTTGGCATTGAGAAAGCCACCACGTGTACCACTGTGGCAGTCAAGATGCTGAAGGGTAACCATTCTCTGGAACCATTCACAACAATATTATTGATGCGTGAGTACACAAAGGGACAAACGGTGTACTTGGGGTCTGTTACAGAGGGGGCCACGTCGAGCGAGTACCGCGCCTTGATGTCGGAGCTGAAGATTCTCATCCACATCGGCCATCATCTCAATGTGGTCAACCTGCTGGGAGCCTGTACTAAGCCAGGGGGTGAGGAGGCCCCAGATGCAGTATATCTACATCAGTGATGCTTCTTCATGTGTCTACATAATGTAGATTTACTGCACACAACTACAGCACACCTTGAGTCTTGACTCATCGTCTATTGGCATTGTGTCATGTTAGTAAATACATAATGGACCTACTGAGTCTACTGATCTAATTACAGTACAACTTCCATCACATACAGTTAGTTAGCTATGTTCACATGGGGGGTTTCTCCACTCTCATATAGTAGCTCTTTTCATGCCAATTACAAAAGCCTCGATATGGATCTGACATTTCACACATCATTTTGAGTCTTAGGATAATATCTAGCCATCATTTCCCTCACTCTTTAGGGCCATTGATGGTGATTGTGGAGTACTGTAAACATGGCAACCTCTCCAGCTACTTGAAAAGCAAGCGTGGCGAATACAGCCCCTTTAAGGTAAACGATGTGTAACCAACATTCAACTACTTGAAAAGCCAGCGTGGAGAATTAAGCTCCTTCAAGGCAAATTATGTGTAACCCACATTCAGTCTGTAAACCACAGCCTCTATTTAACTGAAATCAAAGAAGATTTACAGAATTATGTAACCCAGCCCACAGATGCTCTTCGTATTTCTCAATAACCATGTATACCTTATCCCTTTGGGTGAAATACCCAAAGGGATAAGGCCCTTTAAAGAGGTTGGGTGAAACACCCAGGGGGACAAGGTCCTCTAAAGAAATTGGAGGAAACCCAGACAATAATGTTTTTAATTAATTCTATGGTTTGTACATAGTTTTCCGTTGTTTCTTATTTCTACTTGTTTAATTTAATTTGTTCCCTTCATCCTTTGTTCAGATGTTTTTAACTATATAGCACGTTGAGTTGCACATTGTGTATGAAAGGTGCTATACAAATAAAGTTTATTAATATTATTATTATATTACCATAAATGCCCTTCATATGTTGCCTTGTAGTGGCTCAGTGGTTAGTATGGCTGAATTCATTCCACCCACAAATCCGTGCAAATTGCATTGGTTAGAGACTCCAATGCCAGTCAAAAGCTCCAGCAACCTGCATTTGCTCAGCTTCCCTCTCAGAGCTATCGGCCACGCAACAGGACTTCCTACCTTAGATATAAAAATCTAAGGTAGGTAGGTAGGTAACTTTATTAATACCCAAAGGTAGAGTTGTTTTGCAGTGAAAGAATCATCATCGCAGTTCATCATGACACAGACAACCGACAAACATGGATTATAACAGTTCATAGAACCATACATATTCATACATGTATACATGTAAAATAATAAGAACATATATAAAAACCATAAAACTACATATATTTCCTTGATTGAGAGCTCTCTGTTCCAGTCCATGGGTACTACTACAGTATCTGTATCGGGTCCCAGCCTCTTCAGGGCGGGCTACAAAACACCCTAGGCACTGAGATGGGAGGCAGGACTTTCCGCCTTGTGACAGGACATGCCTGTGGCTATCCCACTACACCCAGAGAGAGGCTGACTATTTTTCTCTGTTACTATTTTTTCTTATGTTTGCGGCCCCCCTACTTTAAATTTCTATAGCACCACCTTACAAATCGGCACGGAAAATAGACCAACGCGGTTCAGCTGTGCACTTAATAACATATAAGGCATGAGCATAAGGCATTAATAAATAATCTGTTTTGCTTTATGATATGTTATGAAGCATCACACCACATAACAGTATAACATTTAAATATGATACCAGAAAAAAATTATAATTTCTTCTGCCTCCCTGTTGTTGGGTCAACTGGGGGCCATACTGTGTTATTATCTATACTTCCCTTTTATTAATAAGAAGCAAGCTTATTCTATATTATGTTAGCAGCTGCTTTACTTCCAGTAAGTCATCAGCTAATTTCTCCTTTCTTTGAGGTCCAAGATACACTCATTAAGGTTTAATATATCCTCCTAGCGCAAACACGCCTTATTTCACAGCATATTTTTATTATGTAACATATCTCAGCAACATCTCAGATAGCTCAACATCTCCTAAATCTACCTCTTTGGTCTCTGAGTCTTGTTTGAGGAACCATTCCTGCATATCTTCTAATAGTTAAAGTTCCCCTTCTCTCAGAAGCCACTCCTAAGCACATTCTATTGGTGTCTATTGGGTCTGATTGAGAGTCGTGGGTCATTACTGGTCAAAGGTTCAGTCCGTGCCACATATAAACCTGTCAACAGAATGAATAGTAGGATCCTAGTTTGTTTCATTGATTAAACCAATCCCCCTTTTTGTCCTTGGTAAACAGAGGCAGAGGGTGAATAGCCAGGGAGAGGGACGCGAAGGGGACGTTGGTCTGGAAAACAGTGCACAGCTGGACATCTGCACAGGGACAGCTGTATGCTCAAGACTGGGAGAGGAGTCTTCGCTCTGTGACCTGGATGTTCAAGGTCCAGAACTCATCAAGTGCAATAAATACACCAGTTGTGCCCTATATTACCAGTGTATTGTATTACAATAAAATGCACTATGTGATCGCAGAGAGCTCAGACTATGATCACCTGACCATGGAGGACCTGATCAGCTACAGCTTTCAGGTGTCCAAGGGCATGGAGTTCCTTTCTTCCCGCAAGGTGAGGCAGCCATGCCTACCTTCTACTGTACAGCACATGTACAGTGTATACGTGCACGCACGTGTCCAAATATATGTATGCTTTTGGCATGCACACATGGATGTCAACTCACTATGTCTACATGAAGGTTTTCTATCTCTCCAGTGCATCCACAGAGATCTAGCAGCCAGGAACATCCTGCTTTCAGAGAACAACGTGGTCAAGATCTGTGACTTTGGCCTGGCTAGAGATGTCTACAAAGACCCCGACTATGTCCGCAAGGGAGACGTGAGTCCCACAAAATACCCTGACTATGTAGAGTAAAGTCAACGAGGGTGGCTGCTCTTATTTACAATAGGTTACTGTAAAGGCCTCAGATTAATATTCTACACACCTTTACAGTGTCTATCATAATCCCAACAGGCACGTCTTCCTTTGAAGTGGATGGCTCCTGAGACCATCTTTGACCGAGTGTACACCACACAGAGTGATGTTTGGTCCTTTGGGGTCCTCCTCTGGGAGATCTTCTCCTTGGGTAAGATGGTAGAGGTCACATGCTTTTGTAACGATTTTAGTAATACATAGATCTCACATCATTCAACATGACTTTAGATTTTGAGGTCAGGATTAGATTCGACTGTACTTCATTTTTGTGTCAGGTTCTGCTTAGTCCATTAGCACTAAAAACACATAAGCAACTCTGTGCTAAACATTTGAGCATCACGTCACAAGCAGTCACAAGGCATCTTGTGACTTTTCGGGGGTCTTGGCCCCCACTTTGGAAACCACTGTACAACTGCTATGCATTCTTCTCTAGGGGCTTCTCCCTATCCTGGTGTTTGCATTGATGAATCCTTCTGCCGGAGGCTAAAAGAAGGGACCAGGATGAGAGCTCCAGATTATGCCACCACTGAGATGTACGTGAAATGTATTTGTCTAGAAATATTATGAACCACACCACCGCAATGTGTTTTGAACCAATTATGCTTTGTGAACCAATGACTTCACAGATACCAGACCATGTTAGACTGCTGGCTTGATCGTCCAACAGACAGACCAACGTTCACTGAACTGGTCGAACATTTGGGCAACCTGCTGCAGGCTAGTGCTAAACAGGTACGCTTTAACATAAATCATATTTGAGTCTTGTTTGCTAGAAAGCAATGTGTCAACGATATTAGCATTAAATCTGTGTATTTGATATGGAACAACTAGATGAAGGATGAACTGTAAATTAATGTATTAATTAAATAATAATTAAATTCTTTTGTACACATTAAAATGCATTGCATACATCCAACAATGGTTATTTTAATAAGTATGTACATCAAATATAATTATTACACAATTCCACATCTCTCTCTTTTTGAACATTAGCTTGCTATGTATACTGTATATTGTACATGTATTGTAGTTGACATATTACAGACGTTGCATAAATATACTACATTGCTTGAGAGGACCTATGTTGGGGAAACTGATCTATTCAGGCTGAATGACGACATGGGAGTTGTCAAGAGTTGACGACGTGTGAACATTGTGTCAAGGCACATGCCCACACTTATGCACATGCATTAATGTGCATAATCCCCTTCAGTATGCATGTACAACTTGTTCCTCGGGGGAACATGGCAGCTAACCAATGTGTTTGTCTCCAGGATGGAAAGGATTACATTCCGTTGACAGCAGGTGAGGCGCAGGCTGCCTTGGGGAGCTCTGACGTCACAGGCCCCTACGCTGGGCCCCCATGTGAGGTAGCCCCGGAACCCCAGCTCAACTACGACAAAGTACCGACCAATGGGTCAGCAGCGCACATTTGTTGCACATGTGGCTCACATTTCTGGAGGTTTCCATTGATGACTGGTGCTTCCATGTCTCTTCAGGCAGAACAGCAGATGCAGTCGACCGCTTAGCTTAAAGACTTTTGAGGATATCCATGTGGAGCAGACCATCGTCATGGTGAGCATATCTGATTTAAATCACGTTTTCAAACATTACCTGTGGGTTATTCTCTCATGACCTCTCTTTCAGCTTATCTTTTTGAACAGGGTTTTACTGTAGGTTTCTTGGTCAAGGGTAGACCACGTGTGAGCTTAGATCCAAACCCTCTTGGCTGGGACATTAGAGCACCTGGACACCCTAATCAGATATTCTCCAACACCCCTTGGCCCCCCACACCACCCCATAAGGTCATCTAGCAGTGATGTTTGTCTCCTGTGGTTTCAACATTAGGGTCTGTCACCAGAGGAGATCAAGAGTCTGGATAATCAGATGGCCCGAACGCCAAACTTCAGGTGAGAACTGAACCCATACCACACTCTAAAGCTAAAGCGATCTATCTCACTTTGTCAGCTGAATAAACATGACTTTGACATGACTACAGTACATTCTCCCTATGTACAATACAGCTGAAGCAGTCATATTCAGGCTTTTATGATATATGCACTGTATCTTTTTTTTAAATCATAACTTTGAACTGTTTATTCTATCGATTCTTGTCTCATTTCGCAAATTAAAGTATATTTAATGTAAATATGTGATCTATTCTGTGTGCGTGTGCATGTGTGTGCGCGCGCGTGTGTGTGTGCGGGCGCGTGTGTGTATGTAATGTGCTGCTTTTATGGCCAGGTTCCTTTTGCAAAAGAGATTATTAATCTCAAGAGACAACCTGGTTAAAAACCGTAAAGGTTGAATAACATATAATAAAATAATGACCTTTTCTCTCCTTAGCCAATTGCTGCGTTGTAAGAGCAAGGAGTCTCTGGCTTCTGGGTCATCCAATCAAACTAGTGGATACCAGTCAGGGTACCACTCCGATGATGCAGACATGCCAGTCTATGCCAATGAGGAGGCCATTATGAAGCACAACATGCTGAGGAAACCTCCTTTGCCCAAGACAGCTGACAGGTTTGGTGCTGAGGTCCGCTACAGCACACCGCCTGTCTGACCAAACAAGCCAGTCTGTCACAACATTGCCTCTCTACACAATACCTTCCGGGCCTTTCATTGTTTGCATTTTGAGACTGTTTTGTACAGTACAGTATTATGTTGACTATTACTCAGCTAGTGCCTATTTAGGAACAATGGCATTGCATAAAATAGCCTTGTTCATTGTAGATTTTGGATATTTCTCGTTGTAGATTTTGGATATTTCTCAAAGGCCAGTATTCTACAGAGGAATGGAGGTCATACAATTGATATTTGTAAAGAGCTGATTTCCTTGGACAACAGCTGAAATGCTGTCATGTTTGCACAGCAAGCCCAAGGTCTGTGGAGCCTATGGTGGAGTCGAGACATGTAGACGCAGCTACTTCCTGAAGGCGATCCACCCACTTTCTCTATAGCAGGAAATTGGAAAACATTTTCTTACTTTTGTAATTGCCAAACTTTAAGGGCAAGAACAACGTTTTTCTTAAATACATATTTTATATGAACACAGTATACTTATTTGTATATCCTATTTGTACAGTTCTTTTAGTTGTATTTTATTGTATGACCAATGGTATTTTATTGAAGACATATTGACGACAAGATTAATGTAACTAGTTTTATAAATAAAGTATTCCCATTGAATTGTCTCTTTTGTATGTTCATTTCTACAGTAAATGTACAGTACAGCCTGGTGGAGCTGTTTAGCACAATACTAACTCCTGGAGTACTCAATGCAAACTTAATGTGATTTATACAAAACTTGTTAAAAATGACAAATAGAATGCATAAAAATAAATTTAAGAATAACGGATTAATAACAATTATGGAAGACCTGAAAAAGTTTTTAAGGTGATAGTAAACTGATTTAATTTAAAAAAAAATGTGTTTCCATTAGAGATTTAGATTTAATTAATTCATTCATTTTAATAATTCATTCATTCATTCATCCATTCATTAATTTGTTCATTTTAACACAAATGTTTCTGTCTTGGTTTTCGGTTTTCAGAGACAGGGAGGCAAGGTGTGAATTAACTTTAGGTGTTCTTTGGTACCAAAGATAATTATCTCAGTTTTGCCTTTATTTACTTGACACAACCAGTCATATCAGTACACTTAGTACTAAAGAAAATAATTAACTTCCCAAATATTTTGAGGTGTCCAACTAAATAATTTGCTCACAAGTGTGAACCAGCTAGTCTGGTAGATACAGGATATATTTCTCTTTGCCCATGCCTTGATGGTGGCCTATTTATTGTGTAATGTTTTCTTACCTGCTTGCCTTGCCTTATCTTGCCTTTAAGGGATTCCTCTGTGGCTGTACTCCCAAAACTGGCCCCTATAGCCTATAATATGTAAATTCAAAACATAATAGTATTGTTTGGAATATTTCGAGCGGATTAAATATTATGAGAGTAATTAAATAGACATATTGCTGTTGGCATGAGAAATGTAATTAATTGTTTCAACAGAGCTGTCATGTCATTCTTTCGTCAAAGTTGGCGATGCAACGGCGCCCTCTGCTGTAACAATGGTGTGTAGACTACACACCATGGTCAGTTAGCTCACAGTAGGATAAACATATACAGTATAGGCCTACAATTTAGATTACTATGAAAATGACTTCGCGTTAACATAAACCGATAATATGATTGGTAAATCAAATGTTAGTTTTTTAACAATTAGCTCTATTTGTAACAACCTATTGTGTATTATATGCGGCAAGAACAAGCCAAGTTTATTTTCCTTTGAAATAAAAAAATAAAAAATCGACGGTACACACACACACACGCACACGCACGCACACACACACACACACACACACACACGCACACCCACACACACACCCCAAAGTACACAGAAAACAAAGCAGTAAATAGCTTAGTCTAATGTTAGAAAATGCAAAGGCTGATATTTTATATTTACATACCAGTAGCTCGAGCAGCAGAGAGACCTTGTAGCCCTCAACACCACCACTAGATGGAGATGTTTATGTAAAAGCAGCAAGTAACTCACTCACTCTCTCTCTCTCTCTCTCTCTCTCTCTCTCTCTTTCTTTCACTCTTTCTCTCTTTCTCTCTCTTTCTCTCTTGCTATGTTTAGCTATATGACTTTCTACCACTAGATGTCAGATGTCACCAGCATCTCAGACCAAAGCACGCATGCTTGTGGGCCACGTACACACACACGTATTAACATGCCTGCGCGGCTGGTCTGGTTATAAAAACAAAAGTGTGATTTAATGATCTGCTCAGGATACACTTACTCTAGCCTATATCTTTACATATAAAGTAGTTGTTTCCCTTTAAAGTCATGTTTAAAACAATGTAGTGAGCACCTAAATGTGTTTACACGCAGCATATGATATTTATGGTATGTGACGATGTGCTGAGGCAGAGATAGTACACGTGTATGAATCACACCTTGTCTTTAAATGCATCCATCAAATGCCATCAGTCAATTATCAACCACACCATATGCAGCTATGAAAACAGACAAGTGAGAGACAAGAGACTGACAAGTCCATTTTTCTTTTTTGAAAACTGTCTGTTTGACTGGCAGTTTATAACGGGGTCAGCAATCAGGTAAGGCTATCCGCAGTCATGTCTACACTCATGTAGAATGACATGCTCACGTCAATGCTCAAGCACACCACACCACAAGCACATGCACACCCACACACAGGGATGGACAAAAATACTGTCAAATACTTTAATTGTATTTGAATATAAAATACCAAATACCCTAATTATAAGTATATAAAACCAAACTACAAAATACAGCAGATACGCAATGTAATGTAGGCTATCAAAAATAAACTGGTTATTTGATCTAGCCTAACCATTCACCTGTAAACTAAAACTGACTCAGTTAGTTAAAGGTACATAGTCAGTAATTGTATAGAAAGCTTGTTGATATTTAAGCTTGATCAAATCAAAAACACATTGTGAAGGCTAATATTTTGTGTCTGCACAACTTCGTGTTAATATTTACAGAGCCAAGGCTTTAGAAATACTGGATTATTTAATCAGCATGCACATGGAGTGGGCATATAGCAAACCATGAGTAAATAATTAATGAATTTGAAATGTATTAGCTTAATACATTTAAAAAAGTGACTTTATGAAAAGAGAGTTTAGCCAATCAGCCAAGCAAACAAAAAGGAAGTAGGGAGGGGCTTCCTAGATTATTCTTTTGTTTTGTTGTCCTATTTGTCACGCTGACTAGGACCTTTACAAATCTCACATACAGAATGTAACCAGTTAAAGGTGAGGGAAGCGATTGAAAGCTAATGCAGTCTTTGTTATATTCAGCGAATATCTCCTCACAGTCCACCAGTTCGTTCTGTGTGTGTGCTGAATGGAAATCCTGTGTTTCCACATCCACCTGACTATTGCGCTAAGATCAATTTTCTCTGTGATTATACTCTTGAAACCATGATCCCTTTATAGTTCACACAGTCACCCCTGATGGTGGACCAATCATTTACCAGTGGGGGTTGTTAATGCTATTAATTGAAGTCAAGCGTTTGAAATGGTGGTAGAGCTAGATGAAGTGATACAAACAGTTGTATCAATGTTGATTGGTTATATGATATCCACTAGTTTCAGTAATAACCAGAGGGGTCTAGGCCCAATAGGATGCGACAACTGCAAAAATTCCCCAATGGAGCGGGAAATTTGTACAAATTACAAATTTCAAATGCAGTTGTCGCAATACTATTTTGTATTTCAAATATGTATTTCAAATGCATGTAACATACATACTTCCCATCCCTGAGCACGCGCACACGCGCACACACACAAACACACAAACACACCTACACACACACGCAGACAGACACACACACACACAGATCTATTATCTGATATACAGTATTTCATATGCCCCAAGCTTCAAACGGTTCTTACAAAAGACTTATTGATTCCCTTCCTGATAACAAATAGACTTCTGCGATACAGAATCATAATTCTACATCAAAGTGTCTGATTCCAGATAAGGTAAAGAAAAAGAAAATATTTTGTTTTGTTCTGAGATGATGGTGTGCTTAGTACATCTAGTGGTAGTATGTCGTATAGCAACATCAATGTGGAATTTGAAAACCTTTTCAATATAGGCTAATATGATCTTTTTTTTTTTACATAGTTTGCTTCTGATATTTATCAGGGTGTGAAATTTAGTATTTTTGCTAAATACACCCCCATCATACACCTCAAATGTGTAGTTGAACCCAACATATCTGCCCTAAAACAGATGCTTATATTTTGACACAGGGAGAGATAAAGTCAATATTGTTTCAAACCAAAAGCAGTAAAAGATGTATAACACTTGTTTCAACAACTTATGGCACCTTTAATGTTATTTTCCTGCACCACTCACTTTTATATAATTAAAAATACAATATAAATAACAAACCGCAAACATTTGAGGATCAATATGATTACTTGGGTCCTACTCTTCCACCAAAGTAATTAAAAAACTCTCTGGACTGTAATAATATGGGTGAGGGTGTAACTTAGCACCGTCAGACAGGGCAGGAACACATAGAGGATGACTGTCTGGAGTCATTACATTTCACTCTGCCGGAAAGACAGGTAGTTGGTGTGACAAAATGCAGAGTTCTGCTAGCCCTAGGACACAGACTATACTGTACAGCTGCGCTCACGTTACCCTATCAAATTGTCAATCTGACCTGCAGGATGTGTTGCTAGATCACAAGATAGTTCTCCAACACAAATGTCTCTTTTGTGTGGGTGTGTGTTTGCGCCACAACCTGGCAACTCTGTTGTTTTGATATATCCGTCCATACATGCCTTCATAAGTCGCAACACTGAAGTAGGGCTTAACTATCGGGTGGACTTTAAATGAAAGAACAATGTTATGGAACATCCTATTCGTCTGTCAGTGACACACACAGTGACACTTGATCCTGTCAACGTGAAATCCCCTGGAATGATGTATAATGATAACCTACATGGTTCACTTAATGCGCCGACGGGCAATTATGTTTTACAGTAAGGCCAGTAAGGTGTGGTATATTATTATATTGTTCACAGAGAGTGGCAGTTAGAATTTGAAGTTATTCACATTTAGAAGGTGTCTTGGGACCCACCCTAAGAAAGCACTTTGCTTTGACGGGTTGATGGATAGATGAGCCAGGATTATCTCTTGCCCACTGATCTTCACTCTCATTAAGGCCACAAAACAAATGCCTCATTCTCGGCGTCCTCAGATTAGGATTGCCATCCTTCTAGTTATCTCTAGCAGGTATGTGTGCACAGCAAAGCCAGCTCGCCATGGATGGATTACTCAACCTGAGGGCCCCTAGGGCAAGTAAATACCAAGGGCCCCTTCCTGAAGGAGCGTTTTGGGGGACAAGGGTGGGGGAACTTTCCTTGGCACTTGGTGCTTATAGGAATAGAGCCTATTCATTAAAACCAGGAACGGGGCCCAACCATGACTTGTTCTGGCTCTGGCAAACCAAGGCCCCGCCAAATAAAAGACAAACTTGGCCAGTGAGCTCGGTCAGTAATCTTTGACGGTGGCTGTGTGATGGATATTCTCTGAGACTAGCAATTTCAATATCAGCAGTGCAGGTGTTAAAAACAGTTTCAACTGACATTCTTCTGTCAAAATTGAACAAATTGAGTGAATGCAGGTGTGTAAGACCAAATAAATCATATGTTCTTGAGCAAGAAGACAAATGAGAAACTACACATCTAGCAGTCTTTCACACCAGTATGGGCATGCATTATGGGAACAAGGTAGTTTTGTTCTTATAGGTCACAACAGAGAAGAGTTAAGATACAGTAATAATTACATTTACAATAAAGTATATTTTGTTTAGAATAACAAGTTTCACTCCTAATTATTTAATAGCAACATTGATATTTATGTTCTGGACTACATCTACACCCAAGCTATGTTATATATGTTATTTGCAGGAACAATACAAGGTCACTCGACAACAACAGTTCGATGATTTCAACATAGTGATTGAAAAGAATAAAGAAATTGATACATTTTCTTTCATGAAATTTAATGTAAAACTATATGGTAATTAGAATGATGTATTTAACTGATGGTAAGCAAGGATTACGGTAAGATAAACATGAATACCACCACTGTGGTTTGGTGGTTAACAATATTGCTGCACAGCAAGAAGTCCAGAGTCTTGCATCACGGTTGACTTGGCCCTTACTCTTTGGAGTTTACATTCTTCCTGTGTTCGCTTTTCTTCTTGTGTTTCCCCTGCACCAAAATATATTAATTTGACACCTGCCACTGCCTGACAATGCAATGGTTTCTGTGATTGCCCACAGTAAAAAAAAAAACACACACGCACACACACACGCACGCACGAACGCGTACGCACGCTCAGGTTTTATGCAAAGGCTTAGACAAGTAATAAGATATGGATTAAAAAAAAAGTTAATTACATTGCACAAGAACATTACAACATTAGCTATTTTGTAACTCCTATTTATCATTTTGGGAATGCTGTTTAACTGGCTTGCCAAATGTGGAGACTGCTCAGTATTTTTGAGTATTGCGTTATACAGTATATGACATTTATAGACTGAAATGGATGATAAAGGAAGCCATGAAAAATAATCTCAATCTGTAAACCTCTGTTTATAAGAGGGGATAATGAGGGAATATACAGTATCTCAATGCCATGACTTACTAACTTACTTATAACTATTAATAATGTAATTTTAACATTAGATTGCATTTTCTATATTTCCTATTAGACTCAAAAAAGGATGAATTAAAAGTACAGCTGCAGAACACCACTGTTTGTCTAAAGCAGCTGCTATAGACCACAACATCAGTTACACTGCTGATTCATTCAGGACAACCCATTATACGGCCATCCATTATGTTTGTAGTGAGGCAGGATGTGTCGCCTTGCTGTTATTGTGCCTGACTGACCAACACCAGGCTAAAGGCTATGGACCACGTCCAACCAGACGCTCCATTCAGACATTCCAAGCTGCTGGTCTTTATGATCCAGCAGGAGGGAGCAAGGAGATATCAGGAGAACAGCAGGATGTTTGTTTCTTCACTCTCATAAAAAGACATGGTAGTAGGTCCTTCCTTCCTTCCTTCCTTTCTCCCTCCCTTCCAGTAATGAGATACCAAATAAAAGTGAGTAATACTGTGTGTGTCAGCGCACACATACACAATAGCCTACAGGCTATTTACGCAGGTGTGCGCACATCTGTATCTATGTGTTTATGCACGCATGAGTATATGGGTGAATAATTCACCGGTGAGTGTTGTGTCGGTCAAGCACAGCTGTACAGGAAAGAGACCATTTCAGGTTATCAGTGGCTTGCAGCACACTCGCACGTCACTCTCCGTCCGCAATCTACTGCTGATGTGTGTGTGTGTGTTTCTGAGGACTTTAAATGAATCACAGTAGGTTCACCGTGACACGGACAGGCGCAAAGATGTTGTTCATGCAAATATATAGAGGCAATACCCTGTTGTACAGGTGGACCTGCGTATAAATATATAATAGACCTTGTTGCTTTGACAACAGTAATGGTAAGTTCATGGAACAAATTCAAATATGAATGTGCGTGTGTTCATTTAGCTGTTGTAAACAGTTCATACCCTGATAAAAAAGAAGGAAGAGTGATGTTATGACAATAAATAATGAAAAAACAGGATGTTATAGCAAAAGACATCATGTACTGTAGGCTGTATGGAGGTTTGAACAAAAACAACACAACACAAAATGCCCAACAAGAAACCATTAGATCCCCACAGGACACTTAATCAGGAAGATAAAATTGTTTCCAAATTAGTTGCTTTTTCAGATATCCTGTATTTCCTCATTTTTAATATTAAAAAAAAAATGCACATAATCTTGCCTACTGGGCGTAGACCTCTTCATTTTAAAACTATTGGACAGTGTTTAACCAATCGGCATTGGTGCAATTGTTTTGATCACCTCATCTAGCTCTACGGCATATTTTGAAACACACTTGACTTCCATGTCATCTCACCAACCCACCCTGATTGGTCCACCAATCACCACCACCAATTGGCTGTAAAAACGTTAAACATTAAAATTAAACAGTTTTCAGAGTATAATCTCATTAGGAAAAATAATTGACATGAGAGCAATAGTCGAGCAGAGGCAGGCTAACTAAATCCCCCTTATAATAAGTCTGGCATTGTCTCACATTTTGACACAATTCCTTGAGGTCTTAAACATATCAATGCATTTGTTCATTTGTTGTTGTGCAGATTCATAAAAATTAAACAATGTTTTTTTGCATAATTTGTGACAAAGGTACCGTGGCTCAGGAGGTATAGAGTGACTGTTTGCGAACGTTTGCAAACATATTTAAAAAGTTTTGCGTTTGCTCTTGTGTTCGCCACGAACGTTTGCAAACATATTTAAAAAGTTTTGCGTTTGCTCTTGTTCGCCACGAACGTTTGCGAACAAGAGCAAACGAAACAAAACAAAAAGGTGCCCAAATGCATCATCTTCTCAGATACATTGGCTTGATGTTACATACATCATCAGCTAAAGTATCGGCTTGACGGATGGCATTTCAAGTGTAACAGCACCCCAGCATTGAGCCTGACTCCACCCACTACAACTTTTAAAAATGCTCAAGGAGCTGACTGAGGGGAGAGGAGTGGCTGAGAGGGGGACCCCATTAACATGAACATTTCATTTAAAAACCAACTAGGTCCTGTGGTGATTTTTAACAAATATGACGTAGCTCTGCTTTCAGCCCTTGAAATGCAGATTTATATAAAAACGGGTATTTTGTCAATATTAACACCAGCATTGCTGTGTCTCATCACATATCAATTCTATTACATTACTGCTCAAAAGGCACACTGTCTTTCTCTTAACATATGTCTTGAAGGATGGATGGATATCCTGCGACATGATGATTAGCAGCGCCATCCGTCATTGCCTACTTGTCTAAAGTTAGTAAACCGAGAGCAGCTGCCAGAGTCCTACAGGCTACCTACAGTGCCAGACCTAAAGGAAGGAATAGATCATCTGTGGTGGCTGCACTTAGCTCTACCTCTCAACCACAATAAGCACACGTCTTCAAACGGATTCTGAAAAAACAACTTTGAAGTGTGCTGCAAAAATGTCAAGTGCTGCAAAATCAAATCACCTTTGCAGTTTGACTATACATAATGACTTACATATGCTTTCTGCCTCACCAGTTCTCTATTGTTCTCCTAATTCTTGGTGACAGCTGTCTGAAGAAGGAATGCACAGGTATTTATTAGTGGCACGTGAATACAGGAAGAACAGCTGATTCCTTCACACTGCACATGAAGCTTCATATTCATATTCAGCTTCATTCAAAAATACCTTACAAAGACGTTAACTCAAGGAGGATTTAGCAGCTATACATTTATCATCAATGCTGACCTCCGAACTGTAACTATTTTATTGTAATCCCTGCCTATTACATACATAAACAAATACATAAAAATGAAATAAGCAAGAGTTTTACAGTTTTATTTTATACCACTCCATAACCTTGTTGCAATGCAATAGTTATGGGGGCTTGGATTCCTAGATCACCCAGTTTTGAGATTATGTTACGGGGTTATGTGGTGAGTGCAAGCGTAGATGGAACGAAACCACCAGAATTAAAAATACCACAATCTTTAGCTCTGCGTTTCATTCTAAATCTTTCTAACAGTATTTTGGTCAAATGCACCACAATAACAAACAATATCTACAGAGAATAAAATATAATCAACAGCATATACAGCATACTCTTCCCAAGTAACACAGCAGGTGCACAGAATGAGTGAATAAGATATATTATGATAGAGGTCATGTGTGTGAGAACCCAAGGTGCGTTGGGAATGTGGGCAGCTGCAGGCCAATGTAGACTAGGAGTGGGGAGCGACTGCATACAATATATTCAAGCTTATTGAGGCGTGCTTCATGTTTTCATCTGCTCTCTTCTGCTCTCTTCAACACCATCCAGTATGTGAAGGGGTGTGGGGAATATTAGGCACAGCTTGTTTGAATTCCACAGTCTAGTGCACAACCATGCTGTTTTTGTCTATTGTTTTATGTAGCCTGCTATGAATTCAATATTTATTATTTTGATAAATGTATCACGCTATGTTGTTTGGGAGGGTTCAGTTTGGCTAGAAGTCATGAAATGTATGCCACCTCGAAGGAAATTGGAGATTTCAATGAAACCCAATATCTTGCTCTCTTTGTGACTCCTTACATCAACAGGTGAATATTTCATGATGAGTAGATAGGTGATATGTCCAACGGAATGTTCCGGTACTCAGCGAGACTTCTACAAAATACAGTGTATAACATATCGCTTGTGTCCAAACCCAGGGCCGAAGAAGACTACAGAACACCATGAAGTAGAGGGCTTCTTCCCCTGCATAACTATTCCAACTATCTGCTGCTACAGTAGCAGGGGCATTACCCACCTATCTGTGCCATTAAATGAGGCTGAGGCATCAGAAGGCTAGCTCTAACTGCAGGAAGAAGCGCATTGTTCCTCAGATAAATCATGTCACCCTCCTGGCAGGCCTCTATTTCCCCCTGGGCTCCAGAGAATTCCTCCACCGATCTCCCTTACCTAACCATCTCGCCTGACTGTGGCTGTGGTCTGTGTCAGTATGTGTATCTAAGCCCTTCTTGACCTTGCAGCAGTGCCTGCCAGTCCCCACACAGGGGGCATATTTCCTGAGCAGCTTGTCAGTATGGGAAGTGGTGGTGACCCACAAACTAGCCCATATGTGGCACCATCCTTTAGCCCCGGTCTTACTCCAACACACTGTTTAACTGCCAAAATAGTGATCAAGTAAGAGCGAGTCACCGCAGAGCATATTTGTAAAGATCCACTTGAGGTGTAATTATAAACACACTACCATAATTTGTGAGACAAATTACCTGTTTAGCAATTCCTCTCGGGTGTGGCATGCTTGAAGGTATAATGCACTCCTATGGCAGAGACATTGACACCGATGTTATTCAATACAACAAATTTAGCAGAGGCTAAGTGTTTGTGGTTCTAATCAGTAATCTCTCCTGGTTGACGTTTTTGTTCTAATTGCAGACTTGATGCTATACAGTAATGACAGGGTTGAAGAAGCAGAAAGGATTACAAGAGAAGTTAATGTTAACCGAATAGTTCACCTGAAAGGCTTCCCAATGTTTCTCCAAAACAATACCATTGCTAATATTGTTTTGCAGAGGTCTGTACAATTTCCATGTATTCCTGTGACCAAACAAGACATTGAAAATCACTGGATGTACTACATCTTCTCTTAGGCTTAAGGTGACTTTATTCAAAATATTGATTTTTTTTTTTACTGTATCACATTAAAACTGCCACATTAACCACATACCCCAATTGGGAGGAAGGTGACAACCTCCTCAAACTAAAACAACAGCCAACTGTACTACGGTGAGTTGAGCAACTGCCATCACAGTACTAGACAGAAATGAGAGAGGTCACAGGAAGCTTTTTGCATTATTTCACATTTTGTTTTATCATTCTTAAAAACAATTTGCCAGTAGGCTATGCTTATCTATTTCAGAACTGGTTGTTAATACGACTACTACATAGTATAACAAACTCACAAAAAATAGTTTTGGTGTTATTCTTTTAAAATTAAAAAGATTGACTTGTTCCATGAAATAGTTTGCACTGCAACACGCACCACAAATAAACAATTTTCTTGTTGAATGAAAATATTGATCAAAAGTAATTTTATTCTGAAACGAGCTTGATTAACCACATGTTGTGGGGCATTTGAGGACATCTCAGATGCCTCAGAAATGTAAACACCAATAATAGGCTAAGAGAGCGTGCATACCTTTCAGCACTACCAGTTCATCCAAATACTCAAGTGCTGGATCATGATAGCAAGGATGTTTGTCTGTGTGGAATTTTGCGTTTAAAAATAATACCACCACATAACTAATGTGTGATAAAAAATACTTATAAAATTATATATAGCATATACACTACCGTTCAAAAGTTTGGGGTCACTTAGAAATGTCCTTATTTTTTAAAGAAAAGCACAGTTTTATTTAATGAAGATAACATTAAATTAATTAGAAATACAGTAGACATAGTTAATGTAAATTATTATTCTAGCTGGAAACATCAGATTTTTTATGGAATATCTAAATATGTGTACAGAGGTCTATTTCCAGCTACCATCACTCCTGTGTTCTTATGGTACCTAGTGTTAGCTAATCATTTTAAAAGACTAATTGATGATTACAAAACCCTTGTGCAATTATATTAGCACAGCTGAAAACTGTTGTGCTGATTAGAGAAGCTATAAAACTGGCCTTCCTTTGAGCTAGTTGAGTATCTGG
>JAODUH010015766.1:0-27202 GCA_027564835.1 Typhlichthys subterraneus | reverse complement strand
TGGAAATGTGGTGAAGGAGAGTCTGTATGTTATGTGTATGCCAAAAGGTAGATTGGGAGAATTTGCACATTTGGGCTACATTTTGATAATTTAGGCAAAAATAAAGAATCTGTATATGCTTTCTTAAATTACTTAATCTGTAAAATTATATTAAAATATAATACTGTTTAAATAGCATTTATATTTAGGCTAAATGTAATTGTTTTAGTTTTCTTTAAGAATAATATAATTAATTGGTATCTGTAAAATATTTTTATTGTACAATTTGAAGAGTGGTTAATTTATCCTTTCTATTGATAGTTTAAATACAAGGGTTATATATATATATATATATATATATATATATATATATAAGGTCAGTTAACAGAAAAACGCGTTCCAATTGTAGCCTTCTGACAATTCATTCTAGGCAGAACATAGCGGTCCTGAGCAGAGCCCTGCACGGCAGCTAGACTGCAGATCCAGCAGGATCCGTCTCCAAATGACAAAGTTCTCCATACAACACAGCTTCCTTACAACAGATGGCTATCTGTGCCTAACTCAGCCTTTCTGTTTTATATTATGATCATTATTATTAATATTATATTTAATTCCTTGCCCCATAATGATATAGATTTGCTTTGGTTAGTCCTCCTTGCGCATGTATAAGCGGGATGTACTGTAGGCCCAGCAGTGTATACATCTGCCCTGCCATCCCTGCCATTCCCACTTTAGGCGTTCTGCATTTCCTTGCCAATCTTGTAGCTGAGGATCTTGTTCCAGTCGATCTTGGTGCGCGTCACTGGCAGCTGGCGACGCAGGGCCTTAAAGGTGGTGTCAGACATGGTCTGGTAATTCTCACTGATCGCGGTCTGAGGAAAAGATGGCAGAAGGAGAACAACAGTGCTCAATAGTTGGCAATGCAATAAATTAGTTTTTTTGTTTTGTTTGTGTTAAGATATGATGTCTCACCTGGTAGTCATTCTCAGCATTCTCAATGATGTCAACAAATTCCTTGGCTGTCTGGATTTCATTCTGTCACAAAAAAATAAATAAAAACACACAATCGATGATCACGTCTTTAAGTTATCAAATGGGCCTTGAACTGTGCGGTGTATTGCATGAACCTTTCCACAGTTCATTAGGGTATCAACTCACTGTTACTGGTACAGACTCCTCAACTTCCTTATGGCTAACCAACTGCACGTTTCCATCTTCATAATAGTGCACCTGGTAACAGTAATTGAAGATTTAATAAACTGCCGAGCAATGCACAATTTAATTAAATCATCATTAGCTACGGTACCTGGATCTTCAACACTCCCACCACATGAGCTGTGGACTGACCGAGAGTAAGTTTCCACTCTGACCTACAGCGACCGTTCCTGTGTGTAAAGGAATCACAATCGTAAATGTTTGTTTTAATTTACGAGACAGAAAGAATGTAAAGCACTGCGTTAATTCAAACTGTGAGAAACATTTGAATGAGACGGAGATGTGCCCGTGAAGAGCATTAGCATGGGAAACGCTGTACCAGAAGTTTTTCGGTTGAAACTGATGTCCCTCAATGCAGGCGATGATGGTTTGCTGGCCATCAACTGTTTTGCCATATACCTGAAATCCAAAATGAAAGGCGAACATGAGGCCTATATATTTACAGACCTGCGTTCCGTTAGGGCGTACAGCGTTTGTGCACGCGGCGCTATAGCCTACCGTGCTAACCCCGCTAGGGTAGTGCTCCTTCACGTAGGCAGTCAGCGCAGTGTCGCAGGCATCTCTCCAGGCCTTCAGGGCCGTCTCTCCCTCCCATGGCTGCACGTCACTCACCTCCTTCCTCAGGTGGTCAAAGCGGAAGGACAGTCCACTGCGGGGGTCCAGGAAACGCCCCTGACCCAAGTCACCATGCTCGGTAATCAGAACCTTGGGAGAGAGAACCATATAATTAGCTGAGGAGGATGATAATCATCATCATCATCATCATCATCATCATAATCATAATTAGGGCTGTCAAAATAACGTGTTACTTTTGAATAATACATTGGAGAAAAAATTATGAGTCAATAAAATGCACGCAGATTAACCATATAGCCTAGATAACCCTGCCCCCCTTAGTTACTGTTGACAACTGTTGTGGCTAAGTAGTAACGCTATCGACGCAAAAATAATGTAAATAAGCCTTATTGCACACTCCAGGTTCCACATCTTGTCTAAATCAAACTGAGGCCTACCGTGACTGAGAACGCATAGGCCTGCGTCTGACAAGGTCAATCTCCATTCAGACAGAACTCTTGTCAGTAGGTCTAGCCCAGAGCCATGGAAATAACAGAGTCAGCCATCTCTGTTCACTCAAATGGACCGGTTTTTCACAGCAATGGCGGATTGTGGAGCCTTAAAATAGTTCCCGGAAGATAGCCTAAATGCTAAAAGTACCCTATACATTTTATTTTAAATGTAAATCGGTGCATTTATTGACTACTAATTACCGAAAAATTAAGGTTTGTCAACGGTCACATGGTTCATGGAGAGGCTAAACCTATGGCACAATAGTTGCCGGAAGTGCTTGGTTGAATGTATGTGTGTATGTGTTGACAAATTTGAATCTCCGTTGGCGTAACTCTGTTATTTCCATGGCTCTGGTCTAGCCTAGTCAGTGCAGTATAGGCCTAAAAGCTATTTTTGTTTGCTGCAATGAAAAGCAGGCTTAGCTAAATTATAAAACAAATGATATTACCTTACCATGCTTAATGATTCCGGTTGATCTTTATAAGTCTACCTACCAGTATTCTGTTTACATCATACAACCCCATAATTGCAGAGAACATTTTAAATGTATAATGACACTCTATAGAGTTATTAAATTGAGTTATAAAGTTGTCAGTGCAGTAAACAATAGCCTACTGAACTGTCATTGGCTTGCCTTAGCGATATGTAAGAGAGCAAAAGGCAAATGTTGATAAATTAGATTAGTTAATCACAAAGCGTGTAAATAATTTGATAAAATAAATGTAATCACTTGACAGTCCTAATAATAACAATAATATAATAATAATAATAATAATAATAATAATAACAACAATAATAACAACAACAATACTACATACTGGCTCATCACAGCCTTCCAACTTGGCAGGAGTGAACTGATCCATGTTATACTGGGCAAAGGAGCTGAGAAAACAAGATACAATGTATTAATCCTGATGGGAAATTCCAGTGTTACAGCTGCAACAGTGCAGAGGAGTATTCAAGAACACATTCTTTGTATGGTAAGTCAATTACCATTTCTATAAGCAGTAAGCAATTAACATAAACACTGATTCACATACAACATATAAAGTAAGTTGCTGTTTAATATTTCCTGCCAATACACGTGTCATTTTGGGCCTCCAGTTATGTCTACAACATGTTTGACTCACTGTGATGCTCCCTCCCTGAGAAGGTTGTCATTGTTGAGGAGGAGTCGCACATCTAGTAACACAAGAACAGAAACATGTACATACATGTCAGGTGCTATGGTCATTCTGTAAACGTGTTTGTCAGTATGACGCTAAAAGACACTTGTATCTTACCATTGAAGACCTCATTGAACTCTCCTGGTGGGGCATGTGTTACGAAGTTAGCCGCAATGCGGA
Source organism: Typhlichthys subterraneus (assembly GCA_027564835.1). NCBI lineage: Eukaryota > Metazoa > Chordata > Actinopteri > Percopsiformes > Amblyopsidae > Typhlichthys > Typhlichthys subterraneus. The sequence continues at coordinate 23,594 of JAODUH010015766.1, read as the reverse complement.
CCTGCAGAAAGCAGATTATCTTAAATGTGTTTACTTTTCCAGTCTTATGATACTGTAGATTGCTAATGAATATGAAGTTTCAAGAAGTGCAAAAATAATTAAATGAAAGGAAAACAAATGTATTTGCTATTACATTTTAATAAATGTCTTGAAGAATTTGGGTTGGTCATTGTTATGCTAATAAAGATGACAGCCTACCAGAATGTTGCACAATTAATTGTGGGACATTTTTAAATTGATAGCCATTACTGTGCCACAGGTTTGTTAGGCACACTATAATTAGCCTACCTACCTATTGAAACAACGCCAAGACAACTGTAACATTTGTAATTACATTCAGCAATAATATAAACAAAGCATTCATATTTTAACGAATATTTAATGTATTATGTTTAACTAATTTGACGGAAAACTCAATCTGATCAAAGCTATAATATCGGCATTACCTGACACGACAATCGCCAAGAGATGAACCGGTACTTCGGGATTAGTACTAGTATTGGTAAGTGTCAAAGCCTCGTCAAAGCCTCGTCAAAGCCTCGTCAAAGCCTCGTCAAAGCCTCGTCAAAGCCTCAAGACGTGAGGACATGCTCACTATCAGGCGTCATCTATATCTTAGGCACTCAAGCCCTCCCCTCGAGCCATGTGTGGCCAAGTATTTGAGATGCAACAGAATATGTTTGACCCAGAAAGTCAACGCAATGTGTCCTGCTTGTAGAAACAAGCTAACGCAGCAAATAGCCCACTTTAGATCACCAAGAAAGACGTTGTGAAACTGTATGTAAAACAGGTGCAGCATGTTCTTATAAGAGTAACAAGCTAAATATGAGAACTGTCTTGCTTCCGCTACCATAGTTAACTACAGTAAACGCGTTAGCTACTACCGGTAGCTAATGGGTGGCTAGCTGACGCCAGCTACAACACAATAGTATACGTCGATACACGACCGTAAGCACAATGTTGCGTCCCAAAGTCAACGATCTATTACATTACAAGCACAACAATCGGCAGCAATGTAGAACACAACGTCGTAAATATTAGTCCAGAAAATAATTATATTATGTTCAAACCTTTTCCTCATCTGACAGCGGCTCCTCAAAGTCAGCCATCTTGGCTCTGTGACCCCACCTACCCCAGCTGACAGACAGAAACACTGTGCTGGCTGTCAATCACAATTTTAGGAGAGGATAAAAAAAAGTGAATATGCATTAAATATATTCCAAAACAATCAACTTATTTCCAAATAGCACACAGATATAGAGGCATACGACAAATTTTTCTCTAACTGAACAAAACAGAGCACAATGCTAAGACACCTTCGTGGTGTTACCGCGAGAGGGCGCCACAGGTTCATATTGCACGGCTCCTGGGCGTTGAAACAGACAAGGAAGTAGAAAACCAAAACGGTTTACTGTTCTTGACCGCGTGTCTGTATGCGACACACACGCCTCATCATGGAATCACAGGCACCGGTAAGTAAAAATATAACTTTCTTTATCTAAGGAACTAGCTGCAGGTCACGTCTGCATCAATCAGAATATACATACTTAATACTAAATGTGTGGATGTGCCATATTCAACTTGCTGATGAATGAGCTAGCGGTTTGTTTGCAGTCAGCTGTCTTGTTTATGGGCATACGTCACGTCCTACGTTGTTGTCTTGTTTATGGGCATACGTCACCTACGCTGTTGTAGGAACTCGAGTCACTCCGAGCTCATAAGCTTTTCACTGGCATTTGCTACTTCTAGTGAACTATCTAGTAAATATCAACATTTAGCCAGGTTATATTGTAAATCAAATGAGCAACTCGCTAAACTAACTGGCGAACCTTAGTAGGCTATTTAGAATGAACAGATCATTGTTCATTGTAAGAACATTATTCACAGTAGGCCGCAGTGTGAGTATTAAGCATTATAACTCTGGTGCATGCTGTAAGGTGATGACCAACCCAGACGACATCTCTAAACTCTACAGAGACCTCAGCCTATACCCTTCTCTGAGCTTAGCTGACGTGGGACCTGCTATAACGTCTCAGTATGGTGGCAAATACAGCAACATCTACACAGGTGAGTGCTTGTTGATCATTATGCTCTATGTACCAAAAACTACTATTTATGCAATACGTGTTGTGTTATTATTATACCTTTTATTTAACCAGGAAATATTTATTGAGATTAAGAATCTCACAGGTACTCAATAAGTAGTGGTAGTATTAAGGCTTTACAAAATGTGCAGTTTAAACAGGCTTCACACACTTTATCTCCAGAAAAGACAAGTATGGTTCACAACCTATTGCTGTCATTACATTTAATTGTATTGGTATATTAACCATACGATAATTGAATGATACATGATCAATACATATCTTTTTGTCTTTAAATGTGTTATCCAGAATGGAGCCAGCGTGACCTGGAGAGAAATGAGAACGTCAAGTTCTGCCGCCAGTACATTGTGTTTCATGATGATGAATCAGTTGTCTACTCTGGAGCCTCAGGAAACTGCACTGAGATCAAGGGAGAGTATGTTAACATTGTATCACATTTTTGGTATCAATGTAATTTAATAGATCCATATTTCAAGTGTGAAAATGCGACTGGAATTAGCTAAAACGTTTTTACCAAAGCTTTATGATCTGCTTTATCTCAAAGTAAAATGCACCCTAAACCACAATTTACTGTACTGCTATTTACATTAATATTCCTGTTGGCTACTACTATCATCTATCCAATACATTACTTTTTACAGTAGCAAATTCCTGTTATGGTAACAGCTGAATTTCCACTCTAGTATCAATGAATTTATATGTAGATCACTTTAATAACTGAATTACAAAAATTGCCTGCCCTTAAAGGTTGCTGAGTAAAGATTCACCCTCAGGAGATATGAAGGCAGTGGTCAGAGAATGTTCTATCAAAGGAGAAGAAAAACAGTTTTTGGAGGTGAGCATAGGTAGCATTACATCTGGTATCCTGTCAGTTTTGCTTTGTTTCCTCTCTGCACCTCTACATTCACGTTGTCCATAATTTGATGATGTGAATTTGAATCATGAGCATTTTGAGTGACACCTTGTTCTATCTCTTTGGCCTTGACCTTCATGTCGTTTCCTTCAGATTTGGAGTAAAAACATTAAGATGAAGAGCATCAATCTCACAGCCCTGAAAAAACATGGCAAGGTCTATGAAGATGGTGAGATTATTTTTGATCTTATTATTATTTATTATTATTATTTCTTTATTGGACATTTCACATTATGCATGTTCAACGCCATCATGTTCTCTGTCCATAGGGCAGTTTGGATGCCTTGTTTGGTCCCATTCAGAGACCCATCTTCTTTACGTGGCAGAAAGGAAAAGACCCAAGGCTGAGTCCTTCTTCCAGGTATAATTTATAACACTGTGTCCTAATTGCTTGACTTGTTGTGAAACCTGGGATATTTAATCTGTATACTTTTTGATTGATCATGTAAACCGATGGTTACGTATGTAACCGCGGTTCTATTAATTTCTACTGACAGCCAGAGCTTGGCAGTCACTCTGTCTTCTAGCGAGAAGATTGCCAGTGGTCACTTCCTGGGTGAACATGCCTTTAGTACTGGTGGCGGGGGCACACGTCACCCAGGTCACACGTCACCCAGGTCACAGGTGACCTTGTTCATACAAACACTCGACCTGCACATGCACAGTTCTGGAAATCCTGCATGAAAACTCATGGCTCATAAATGCTGGTTTACTTAGGGTTTTATGTCTACAAACTGTACCACTCTATTTCCTATGGCAATGCTAGTTGCCATGTGTTGGCAATGTTAGGTCTACTGAAATCTGTCTTCTTTCCTGCTTTTAGACAGAGTCACCAGAGTCGTCTTCAGCCGGTGATGAAGAGGACATTATGAAAGTAGAGAAGAAGGAGGCCACCAAAGTAAATATTCTATTCATTAAACTCTCCAAAAACATTTCTAATACAAAACATAATCACATTCACAATACTAGGGATGGCACGATCCAGTTTTTTCAGTACCGATGTGGATACAGATAGCGGTACTTTGGGTATAGGCAGATTCCATACCGATCTGATTCCAGTGTTAAATTAAGTTTTAAGTCAAGTTGCAAAGTAAATGACAGCCAATCTCTATTTTAGGACTTGGATGCATTTTAGAAAGCTCCTGCTGGTAGTGTGGCCTGGGTAGGTTAGACATAATTGATGCTTGACAGACCTACGCGTGTAAATTAATTTCATTGGGATATTCCTATGGATCAGTTACATCTGTCCTATTGTCACCTATACCGATCCAGCTATCGAGTCAGTATCAGACCGATTTCCGATCTCGGTATCGTATCTGTGCCATTCCTGCACAATACTCTCCTGCCATTTCAAAGTTAATGTAAGTGCTATTATTATCTATTGCTGCAGGGGGAGCAGTTTGTTTTCTATGAGGACTGGGGAGAGGCACTTGTGAGTAAGAGCTGTCCTGTGCTGTGTGTGTTGGACATTGAAGGAAGCAACATATCCATTTTGGAGGGGGTGCCTGAGAACGTTTCACCTGGACAGGTTGTTCACAAAGCGTGTAATTTTTCATTCATTAGTTAGATTTCGATGAATGAATGAATCACATGCATGTAAAGTTTTCTTCGTCAGTGCTAAGGACTTCTCTCTCCGTGTGTAGGCATTTTGGGCTCCAGGTGACACTGGCGTGGTGTTTGTGGGCTGGTGTCACGAACCATTCAGACTTGGCCTGACATTTTGTCCCAACAGGAGGTGGGCACTCATTGCTAATAAGAGAGCATGCATAACCTGTACAAAACTAAGACACACACATCCATTGTATTTGAATACAATTAATGTTCTCTCTTCCTCTTTTCTCTGTTGCCAGGTCGTCATTGTTCTACGTAGATCTCACCGGTGGGGAATGTGGTGAGCATCTACTGTTTTTCACTTCTCCAACAAATCTGAAAGTAGCCTCCGCTAACAGATGTACGATTCGTTACATGTTTGGTCCCTTTAGCACAGCTGTCACCGGGCAGCGGTGCGGTGTGCTCCCCCAGGCTGAGCCCAGACCAGTGTAGGATCGTCTACCTGGAGTTTGACGTTTACGGCCCACACATGCAGTGCAGCCGCTTATGTATGGTGAGGCGATCGAAAGCACTTAGTAGCTAGTCAATAGGTAGAGACCACTTTTTAATTGCCACTAAAGTAGACCTGTGCTGTTTATAAATGCATTATAAAAATATATAATGAAAAGTACATTAACATAAAAACTTTTTTTTTTTTAAACTGAAGTGAGTTTGACAGTCATGGACATGCTAATTGAGAGGCCATGGAGGAAATATATGTTAGACTGATTGCAATGTTGCATTTCTCCCATTCCTGCAGTATGACTGGTACACCAAGAAGACCTCAGTAGTGGTGGATGTCGTGAAGAGGCCTGGGACGGGTACAGTAGTCATATCTGGCACCGCTCACTCGAACCCACGACTGTGTCCTATGCAATGTATGCGTGTGTGTGTTGGGCTAATGCATTTACTTGGATATATTGTGTTTTTTGGGTGGCTGCCCAGATGGTTTCACTGGTATCTACAGCAGCCAGTTGTCTCCTCAGTGCTGGTCAGCTGACAGCCAGCGTGTTCTTATCGCCTGCCCTCAGCGCAGTCGCAAGGTACATCTGCTACCTGGCAGACCTGTTTTCCATTGAGAACATGCACATTTTCCAAGGGTCTTTGCTTTGTCCTTGGCTGTTTTTGCAAGACAGAACAGATGGGAAATGAGTTGAACCATCTGCCACGTGTCTCTATTAACGATTGTGGTTTCCTGTAGGATCTGCTGATGGTGGATACAACTACAGGAAGCGTAACGTCTCTGACTTCTAGTGAGTCAGCTGTTACATAGTTGACTGTTTTGTTAACTATTAAGTAATGTTAAGTTAATCGTTCTGTCTGGGTCTGACGCTGTTCTTTGTTGGCCTGTAGAGTCTGACATGGGGAACTGGTGTCTGCTGAACATAGTGAGAGATCTTCTGGTCGTCAGCTGCTCTTCTCCCAACTGTCCTCCCACTCTGGTAGGTTTTTAAAATGTAACTCCACCTTTCAATTTTGTTTTTTTTAATTTTTTTTATAAACGGAATAATACGACTGCGTTGTGATGAGTGTGCATGAATGTCATATTGCATTGAATATGCCTGTTCTTTTCTTTACAGAACATCAACAGCGCGTGAGGCACGCGTCATAAATGACATCTGTCGTGCTTAACTGCTGAATTAAGCAGAATTACAGCATAAAATATTCCTTTTGCTGTGAGAAGTACATAAACATCCCTTTTTTAAATTTCGCATTACTAGTCACTTCATGTTTGTGCACTTCTCTTTAGAGGCTGGTATGTTTTTAAGAATAGGCACTCCAGTTGGCATTAATCGCTGAAGCAGAATTGAAAAATGTAATATTCCTGTTGTTTTGAGTAGATCTGGAACCTCTGTTCTAAAATTGACATGTCATGTCTGTAATGGGCAGGTAAGATTTTAAGAATAGGTATTGCCTAGTTGGCATTCTTAGCCCAATTGCTGAAACAGAAATGTACCTCCCGTACTAAAAAAAGTGTGTAATGTGCAATTCTCTCTTTAGATGTTTATTAAAATAGGATAGATTATCCGTTGTCCTACTTTTAATAAAACAAGGAGCGAAATGGCTTTGATTTAGTAACTTTGTAATTACAAACGTGAAAAGCAACATCGATTTTGATTTATTTAAGGAAAATATCTATGTACAAGGCTACACTACGCATCGGGGCTTTTCTTTAGCGGGCATGCGGACAGTTGGCCTTATGTGCTGGCTCTTTGGCGTCACTTTCATGGACAAACAAGAGTAGGCCTACATCCAGTATTCCTTGAGAAGTTATAAACTGCAACAGCATGGCTATACCATAGACCAGGGCTATTCAATTCCAGTCCTGAAGGGCTGCTGCCCTGCAGGTTTTAGATGTATCCCTGCTCCAACACACCTGATTATCATGAATGGGCTGTTAGCCCTGCCATAGACTATATATAAATGGACAAACCCTCCGTGACATCACCCATAGCTTTTCTCAAGAACTTATTTGAGCACCGCGCTGTGCTGGCTCTGGCCATCGCCATCATTGCAGTATCTCACTCCGCCTGTAACACCTCCCTGTGCAATAGAATGGGGGTGGGGGGGGGGAATGATGCATGCTAATATAACTGATTCCCATTTTATTTACTGTGTTTAGAGGGTGGGATTCCTCCCAGCTAATGGTTCCCAGGAAGAGGTGGCCTGGGTTACTCTGGAGGAGTCTGAGAGGCAGGCAGACATCGATTGGCAGATCCTGACCTTCACCCCTCCAGCAGACCAGGACAATAACCAATACCGTAAGCATATATGCCATAGGCTTTTCTTTGTCTACAGCTAGCAAAGATTACAATTATTCATATAATGGCAAAAAAGGCATTTAACTAGGAAAAGTGACATTCTGTAGTGGACATGGACCCATTATTGAGTGTCCTTTGTTATAGCTGGCCTGGACTTTGAAGCGCTCCTGATCAAACCAAAGGAGGTTAAAGATGGAGTAAAATTGCCTCTCATTGTGATTCCTCACGGTTAGTGACTCTGATTATGGCATGTATGAAAGCAGTGTTTGAGTGGTTTCCTGTGAATTGATACTCATTTAGCCAACTACAATACACTTGAGCTTTTCTTTGATATATTCCTTATATCTAAATATCAGTAGGTATCAATACTTATCTGTAGCCTGTATAACCTTATTTTATTCAGGTGGACCCCATTCAGTGATTGTAGCCGACTGGCTTCTCTCTTCTTCTGTGCTTTGTAGGATGGGCTTTGCTGTATTATTGGGTGAGTTCTGGGTGATGTTTTAAGTAAAGGTAATTTTTGTTGTATATTTAAACCTTGTCATGGTTTAATCGAGTAATAGATTGTTGGTCTGTGTTAAAGTATACAGCATTAGCTTCATAGTCTGTCTGTTTAAAAATAAATATGCAGCTTTTAATTCATGTCCAATTCATTGATTCAGTAAACTACCGAGGCTCTACTGGCTATGGACAGGACAGCATATTGTCTTTGCCTGGCAACGTGGGCACCCAGGATGTCAAGGATGTTCAAGTGAGAAACTGTTCATGTCTATTTTCTGTAAAAAATAACTTGCACCTGTGACAAGGCCTAACTACAACGTGGGAGGAAACATGTTTCTGTTTCAGATTAACTCGTGTTTTATCTGACCTTTATGGTTGTAGTCATCGTTTTTACTTCAGACTTTCCTTGCTTTGTTTCTGCCCATTATTCTCATACCCCTCCCCTCAATCATGAACTTGAATATAAACCCCTATATTCACACCTCTGCCCCCTTCCTTTCAGTTTGCTGTTGAGAGTGTCCTGAATTCTGAGACCTTTGATAAACATAAGGTGGCAGTTTGCGGAGGCTCCCATGGTGGTTTTCTAGCCTGTCATCTGATTGGCCAGTACCCAGGTTATTACCGGGCCTGTGTAGCTCGGAATCCTGTGACAAATCTGGCGTCTATGATCGGCAGCACAGACATCCCCGACTGGTACGTCAGCTGAGATACAAACGCACATTTACATCTATTTACTGTTTGCTGCAGTTCACTCACAAACACACATCCAAGGTACTGTACGGTAATGGTGTTTGAGAGCTGGCATTTCCTACTGATAACTGTGAGGGGGGTAGGGGATTGATAAAGGGCATCTGTGCTTCACTGCAGGGATATGAAGGATTCAATAATGCTCATGTGCACGTGCGCGCGCGCACACACACACACGCACACATTATGGAGAACACTTGGGGAGAACACTTCAGAGCAAGTCAACGCATATCGATTGTGCTCTCGTGTTACCTGTAATGTTTGCAGGTGCGTGGTGGAGGCTGGCTATGACTACAGTACAAACTGTCTAACTGAACCTGCTATCTGGGAGCAGATGCTGAATAAGTCTCCGATCAGACACGTCACACAGGTCGGTGCCTCTGTGTGTGTGTGCGTCTGTAAGTGCCTTAAAGCCAGTTTACCAGTCAGTTTGATAAATTCCCAGGTGAAGACGCCGGTATTGATGACCTTGGGGGAAGATGACAAGCGTGTCCCCAACAAGCAGGGCATTGAGTACTACCGAGCCCTGAAGGCCCTGCAAGTCCCAGTCCGGTAAGAGACTTGTAGCAAAAAATGGTTCTCAAACTGTGCTGGGATTCCCCATGGTAATAGTAGTTGTATCAATGCAATGGTGTAATACTATATTTATATTTTATTTATTTTGCCCCATGATTTTCTGTGTGTGTTGTTTGGCTGTAAGATATTTACTTTATATTTTTAATTGTGTTTTTATGTTTTATTTTAGGCTGCTATGGTACCCAGGGAACAACCATTCACTCTCTAAGGTTGACGCGGAGTCAGATGGTTTCATGAACATTGCTCTTTGGGTGACTCAGCACCTGTGTCAGTGATGGTGCTCGGATACACACTATGCGTGCAATAATGCATAACATTATTCTGTGTACAGCATCATTTTCATTTTAAAATGCAGTGAGGCCAAAGCATTCCTATTACTGTCCAACAGAGATGTACTTTAGTAACTACTAACTAATCTTTGACTAAGTAAATGTCTATGGTTCATTCATTGCCAGCAGAACAAGGATGATTGTTATCTTCCAGAAAGTTTAAACACTCTTAGGTGGTATTTTTAAGTGTCTGTTTTCAGAACAAACAATAAAGGGCTTTTCTGTGTAGTTCACATGTGATGCAATATTTCAAAACAAATGTATTGATTATAAAATTATTGTTGTATTACAATAGGACTGATACAAAGTATGTTGCTTTGATTGTATTTTCGAAATATTTAGGACCCTGTCTAAAGTTAGTGTCGACAAACGGCGCAAAGCAGCGTCTGTTAGTTTCAGCCCACGCAGTTTCAGTTTCAGACTGTCCAGTGCGCCTGTATTTAAAGGGAATGGAAGAATACACTGGTGTATTATTTGTAGCCTATGTTACGCCCACAGCACACTAGTCATGAATAATCAATACAGTAGCCTACAGCCCTTTTGACCATGCGCTCTGACAGTTTTATTCCGTGGATGTTGATCAGCCCAAATAACTTCGCGATTTAGACCGTATACGCGTTTGTCGTTAAAATAGGGCCGTTGTAGTTTCAGATTCGTCACGAGCGTTTGGCAGCTGACAATTGCATAATTACTTTCATGTCCAGACTATATCTGGGTCTAGTTATGGAATATTCTTCTTTTTGTTTTTTTACAATCTTCTTAACTGTCGGAGACATCAGCTGAATAGCCTACCGCGGTTAATATGGTAAGATAGGAAACTAACAATATCCAGTCTGCAGAATATTTTGACTTTGATACATTAATATATGATTTTATGGCATTTATGTAACTATCCTGTGTACGAGGCCTGCATTACATGTCAATATGTAGGCCTAGGCCTATACTAGAATGCAGTATGTTCTAACGTGGCAACATTAGATGCTGAATTGGTTTTATTGGCAGACATAGAAAACTGCATTTGCTTCAATGTAGTGTGTAGCCTATAATTGCGAGGTTGCGAAATATGTGAACAAAGGTTATGCAACCAATCTCCCAATAAAACTTAAAATGAACCAGCTGTAAATAAAAATGTTGATAATTTCATCAGAAAATAAATACCAATTAGACTAGTTCTATACTTTAACGTTTTTCTACTGACAATTAACTAACTACAATTAAGCCTAACCCTAGCATGCATGATTATTGCTGAATTAAAATTAAGTTATTTTTCTCTCTCTCCAATTGCTTCTCAGGCTGAGATTCTCAGTGTCCTGGTAATGCTTTGTCAGCTTCTGTTGGTGAGAACAAGAAATCCCATGTACTTCCCTTGTGAAAATGATGTGAATGCCACCGCTGTAGACTGCTCTTACAGAGCACTCAACTTTGTCCCTGCCATCAGGTCTACCACTGTTGTTTCCCTCAATTTAAGTGCTACTAAGATACAGAGACTGAAAGCGTATGCTTTTTCTGATATCCCCAATCTTCAGACTCTGAAAATAATGGGAAACTGTTTATCAAGTGTCCTGAGATCTTTGGATTACATTACATGCAAAATGGATATTGATCACAATGCCTTCAAGGGTCTGGTGAAACTTCATTCATTACATCTATCAGGCAACAGCCTCACTTCTCTACCATGGTTCCCTGAAAGCCTGAGGATTCTGGATCTAGAATATAACCATATTTTCAACATAATACACCCTATAAAAACCCCAAATCTAGTCCAACTCCTCCTAAGTAAAAACTGTTATAATGCAAACCCTTGCTACCAGTCTTTTTACATCAGTGAAGCTGTTCTAAGGGATCTCCCCAAGCTCAAAAATCTTACTCTGGGATACAATAATTTGACGTCCATCCCCAGGGGGCTACCGCCCTCACTGGAAGCACTGGATTTAAGAGAGAATACAATAACTGAGGTTTTAGAAGGTGCATTTGCCAACCTTACTCAACTCAAACATCTCAATTTGGAGTGGAATTGTCAGCGTTGTGATCATGCAGCTCGACCCTGCTTTCCCTGCCCCAACAACGACTCGCTCCACCTACATGCAAACTCATTCTATGCTGAGAATAGTTTGATTTACTACCTGAGTTTGAGGGGAAACTCGCTGCGTAATATTCCAGAAGGTCTCTTTCGCCCTTTGAGAAATTTGCAGCGATTAGACCTCTCTGACAACTTACTGGCCTATGCCATTCGTAATGGCACCTTCTTTTCAGAGTTAGAAAACCTGACATGGATCAGCCTAATTTATAACTATGAACCTTTGAGGACATTTTCTGAGCTCGTACTTTCACCACATCTTAGCGATGTCTCACATCTAAAATATATTTTGCTGAGTGGGAATTTTTTCCATGCAATTTCGGTGCAAAGTTTTGAGGTTCTGTCCAAACTTAATCAGCTGGAGTATCTAGAGCTGCGAATGAATTTCATTGCCTCTTGTAACATGAGTGCTTTCAGAAAGTTTAGTTCACTTATAAATGTTGACCTTTCCCAGAACATGTTGAACTTCCTGCCATATTCCATTCAATCTGCCAAATATGCTTTGCAACAAAGTCGGGAGAATCAGGATATGTTTTCATTTCATGATTTTCCAGATCCAACCTTAATCCAAATGTATCTATGGGATATTGACCATTCACACTGGGACTCTACTGATATTAACATGTTGGGAATATTTGAATATAGTGTGTCAAAAATTCCAACTATATGGGACTTTAGAAAAAAAATATGTCTACATAATTTGACAATTGACCTTTCTCAAAATGACATTCTCTTCCTTAACAAAAATGTATTTGTAGGTATGGAAAAAGCTGTTTGTTTGGACATTTCAAGCAATTACATGAGCCAGACTTTGAAGGGTGAAGTATTTCAGAACATGAAAAATCTTGTGTATCTTGACATGTCATACAATAGAATTGACCTTTACTATAGAGAGGCTTTCAGTGAACTTAACTCTACTCTGAAAGTATTGGACCTTAGCCACAATCAGTTTCATTTCCTTTTGAAGGGCATGGGTCATCGATTTGAGTTCATCACGCGTCTCTCCCAGTTAGAAGTCTTAAGTTTGGCAAATAATGGCATTGGGATGAGAATAGATGCGCAATTGAAAAGTAGATCTTTAAAATATCTGTTTTTCTCTGGAAATCACCTGGATACCATGTGGGACTCCAGCGGTGACATATATATACATTTTTTTCAGGAATTGACTAACTTGATCTACTTGGACATATCTTACAATGAGCTGAACTCAATCTCCCCAGATGTACTTTGTAACCTGCCAAAGAGCATTGAAGCACTAAGCATTAGTAATAATAATCTGAAATATTTTCCATGGCAGAACATCACTGCACTGCGAAATCTGCGGCACCTCAACCTCAGCCAAAACCATCTGTCATATATACCTAACATAGTAATTGAATTTGGATCAGATTTTGCTCTTTTAGACCTCAGTCACAACAAGATATTATATCTTCCTGAAAACTTCTTAAGTGAGGCGAAATCCCTGCAATTTCTTTATCTCCACTACAATAGTCTCAAACAATTAGGCAACCAGTCTCTTCCAGCCCCATGGAAAAACAGCAGTGTTTCTAATGTACTCACCCTACATGAAAATCCATTTAAATGTTACTGCGATAATTCTGTGTTTGTAGACTTCCTTCGAACAACTCCTTTGCAGATCCCTAAACTCACTACGGGTATTCACTGTGAGTTTCCTGAGTCCCTGCAGGGCAAGAGCGTGCTATCTATTGATCGGCGTTCCTGCCAGGAGATCTATGGCAGCTTAGCCTTCCTCTTTAGTTATTTCTTGGTTGTGGCATTTACAGTTCTGCCACTGTTGAAGCATCTATATGGCTGGGATCTGTGGTACTGCTTGCAGGTTCTCTGGGCAGGACATAAAGGTTATTTCCAGCTGCCTGGCAGTGACTCCCACAAGCAATACGATGCTTTTGTAGTGTTTGACACAGAGAATCAGTCTGTAAGGGACTGGGTCTACAACGAGTTGACTGTCCAGCTGGAAGATTCAGGTCATCGGAGGTTCTCCCTCTGTTTGGAAGAGAGGGACTGGATTCCTGGTACATCCTGCATTGAGAACCTTCACAGCGCCGTGCACAGCAGTGTGAAGACGGTGTTCGTGCTGTCCGGTGGTGCAGCAGCAGTGACTGGGGTGATACGTCAGGCTTTTTTCATGGTTCAGCAGAGGCTGCTGGACGAAAAGGTCTGTAATGAATACTGGCATTTTGTTATAATACAGAGAGACTGGAATAATAACAAGATGGAGCATTTTAATGCATTTCAATGGAAGCAGAAATGGAACGCTTCTGGTCTGTGTACGTGTCACCTATGGCATTTTGCTATATAGGCTGGCGTACACAGTGCCCATACAACTATACAAGTAAATTTACCCCAATACAGTTTACTGCCAAAATACAATTGTGGCCTTAGATTTATCGCAGGTACTTGGGAATTCATGTAAAATACTCAACATACCCATTCAAATCCCCAGAGAGAAATAATGGGCAATAGTATGATGAAATTGCCTTGCATGGAATGCTGTGTTTTCCTATCCTATTATATTCCCCCCGCCCCCCCACCACCACTTTTAAAGAGACAAACCTGCCATCTGTTAAGCCCTCTCTGTTATTGTTATTTCAGTCTCTCAGGCTAATATGTTTTAATGAATATGCTTTGTTCAATTAGAGGTGGTTTTGGATATGATGGCTAATATTTGGCTCTTTCTAAAAATATAAAGGTGGATGTAGCTGTGTTAGTTCTGCTGGATGAGGTCTTTCCTAAACTGAAGTACCTTCAGCTGAGGAGGCGGTTATGTAGGAAATCAGTGATGTCCTGGCCAAGGAACCCAAGGGCACAGCCGCTATTCTGGAATAAATTTAGAATGGCTTTATCTTCAGATAACCTTCGGTTTTATGACAACAACATGAGTGAAAGTTTCGTATGAAATATCTCCTGTTCTTATTTTGGGCATAATTTGTAACACTTTTTTTTATTGTTTATATTAATTTGACTGATAATTAGATGGCTAATTTCATTACTGAGTTTGTTTCAAATGTATGTAACTTTTTAAAAATAATTATAGTATGCCTATTTTTTTATTTTATATTGATATTTCATGTAGTAGTCTGTTTTTTGCATGTTTGACTAGTGTGCATTCTACCACACAAGACATTTCTTCATTTGATAAGATTAAACAAATTCTTATCTACAGTTATATCTTATAGCCATAATTTTACATTACTATCTATGATTTTGAGAAGTGCACTTAACTCTCAGAAGAAAGTTTTAGCTTTAAGTGAAATAGCCTTATATAATTAGTAAAGAAACTTTCAATTCATAGGATAGTGTACTGTAGATTACATTTTTCCCACATCAACCTTGCTTGGTGCTGTTTTAATGTGTATAACAGCCTTAGTTTTCTGCTATAAGTAGGATCAGGTAGATATGTTTGTGTAAGGTGTTGATGAACTTGTTAGCAATGACGGCATGCTTCGTTCACTGAGCTCACAGCCGCGCTGATGGCATATGCTCGCGCTCGTAGAGAGTTGCGCGTTCACGAGGCCAGATAGTATAGGACAGGTCAGGAAATAATGCTGAGCCGCTGATATCGTGGGGATTGTGCCGGGGTTGGAAAGGGGAAAGCAGTGTTTCATTTTGATGGAGTGCGTCCTGGCTGTCCAAGAAGGTAGGAGCCGACTGTTTGTGCACACCTGTAGGTCTGCTCATAGCGTTCATTATTAGTATTGAAACACATGAAACTGCAACCACATACTTTGTGTACCATCTTATCTTATGTAATGTATCAACTCTCATAGTCTTATGCATATCAGAAAAAAAGAAAAAGCCCTCTAACGTTGATCGAGGTAGATAGAATATTTAGACTACCGGTACTGTACATCACATGCAAGATCGATATATTTTAAAATAGGCAATTTCGTCAATATAAATGAAGTCTGACTTGCTAAAATTGTTGATTAGGTTTAAATATTTTGATGGCTAGGCTGTTGCATTGCACAGTATCGCACATGTAGCCTACTAGCCTCAATTAATAAAACCAAGATTTATGTAGGCTAGTCGAGTTTTCACCAACCAGCAACAGCTGTCTACCGTACCGGTATAACTCCAACAATAACCTACGGAGCCTCTGCTCTCTGTATTCTTATTCTTTTGTATGACTAAAATCATCGACAAAAAATTGGGATTTCGCCTCAAACGATTACAGCCCTTGTGGTTCGTATAGGTAGGCTACTAGAGATGCGTAAACTTTGTACGGTACCGTGCATCGAACTGCATCATTTACTTCTGATTTGGCCTATGTAGGCTACCACAAGTGAAAACGAAAACAGGCACATTAAACATGCAAGCTAGTGTAGCATTTTCATCGACGAAATGTACAGTTTGGAATCCTTATGACTTGATATCCTTTTTTTCTTTTCGTTTTTTAATTTAAATAATATCATAGGCTACATAATTCACTGTTCATGATTCTATACGTTTACAGTGATCTTTTGCTTGCTGCTGAGCTTACTGAATTAATTTTATGTCAAAGCTACAGATGTATAAGGGATTGACAGTTAATGTATGATTGACGAGCACATTTAACCAATCTCTTAGTTATATTCCTTGTAGTGACTGCCGTCATCCAATCCTCTTGGATTAGAGGATGGATTATCAATTGGATTTGCATCTGCTTTGAGGACGGTCCCAAGGTCTGATCCATGAACTTGGCAGACCTTCGACATAATTTTTAACAACACAAATCATAATGACAGATTTGTATTTGCCAAAACAAAGTGCTCTTCACATTTTGGAAACATCCATTTTTGCCTACATCCATTTGAATGTAAGGCATGGACCTTTATTCTTATATTAGAAATGCTGTTTTCTTACATATCCACAAAATCTGTTTGATTTAAGACCTGTAAACAGCGAAAAGTTACTTGCCTTCTAAACAATTTGAAGATTCTCAGCCTTGTAGGCTACCAAATGTAGGTAGAGCTGTCCATGGTGCTGAAAGTGCAAGTCAGCTGGTAATTTAGCACCATGAACTTGTTGTTACCCACACAACCTGTCTGTCTATTTCACCATTATTAAATAAACTGGCCATAAGAATAAGCATAGCAGGCTGTGCATTAGTGAAATTCAGTGTCGCTTTTTGTGATATCTGAAGTTTTGTGTTTTTCATAAATTACAGTTAACTACTTCTTCTAGATTCCGTGATGAGCTTCTTCATAACTGAGATCACCATACTACCATCCTGTCTTTCTGGAACCCTGGAACCCACACATATGCTTGCAATAAATTACCAGGACCACTCAATATTCACATTTTAGCCTATACAGTCTGCTTGTAATTATGGCCAGCCAGTGTTTCCTGCAGACCAGACTGCAGCCATGCACTGACTAAAACAGATTGGCCTTTAACACATCACAAAAGCCACATGGGCATACTCTCACCTCGATCGGTTCACTCTCAGCCTCCATCCACTGCCACATAAGCCATGCCATTAAACATTAGAGCCAAGCCTGCACAGAGCAAGCTGTCTGCTGCTTCCAAGGGCGGGGGGCAACACGTTGATGGCAGCTCATCTCATTCACGCTATGCCAAACCCCCTAAACAGGGGAAGGGCAAACAGGCTGCAAGCTCTGCACTGGGAACTCGCTCTGGCCTTGAGCCAGGCTCGGTGTCAGGGGGTGGCTCTGCGCCTGGCACCAAACTAGCGGGAGGTCAAGGGTCAGCTTCACGGCTAGTGTCAAAGTTCAAAGCTGGTGCAACAGCGGGCAAAGGAGCAATCAGTGAGTCAGCAACAGCTCCCGGCGGTAAAGCCTTGTCTATGGAGAACATCCAGTCTCTGAGTGCTGCCTACGCTACGTCTGGAACCATGTACCCCAATGAGCGGGACACGTTGGAGCCTTCGGGGGGATACCCTAAAGGCACCATGACATTGGGCAGGACCACCAGTCGGTCCTCCCACACTGGCCGCCCCACAGCCATGGGCAGCAGCCCAAACATCACCTCGTCTGGTCTGCCGCACCTGGCCGACCCCTATGATGACCAATTGTCCCACCTGCGCCCACGAGGGCCAACCGGCTTCAGGCGCCAGCTTGGGAGACGTGGCGATAGGCCGGACACGGATCAGCATGGGGAGGGGTCTACACTGGACCTCCAGGCTCAGCTGCGGGACCTCCAGAGAGAGAACGAGGCCCTGAGGAGGGAGATGGGCGCAGGGAAGGATGGAAAGACAGGCTCCAGCGGGAACAGCGTCTGGAGCGCAGAGGGGAAAAAGGACAAATGGCCCAGACGAGAGGACCAGCGCAAGGCTGGCCAGGAAGACAGCCAGGTGAGAATTACAGTGTTATCAAATATACTGGAATAATAACAAGATGGAGCACGGTAATGCATTTCAATGGAAGCAAAAATGGAACGCATAAAGGCAGGGTTAGTCATTCTCGAGAACGCTTGCTAACTTTGAGCTAAAATCCAACTCCCTCCTAGCTCCCTCACAAGCTCCGCCCCACAAATTAGAATGCGTTGCAAGGCCATTGTTGTCAGCTGTGTTAAAATAAAAAAATGATATGTTTCTCTTATATGAAATTATAATTGTGAATATCAACATTGGCTGTAGTCATTAGCGGTCACGGTTCCCCATTTAACTGACCTACTGTAACAAGCTCTTCTGCATTCCCCACAAAATGTTCTGCACCTCCAAGGGTGTGTCTACATAAAGGCCTTCAATTCTGTTTGGACAAGAAAGGCCGTGCCTGACTCAGCGCTGTTTGTTTCCATGGGAACATGAACCTATAGTGACAAGCATGTTAGGTGGCTTTATAAAGAGTCTCAGCAAAGGTATACTAGATTGTGGTTTTGTTGATATTATGTTATGGGTGCATGTCTGACTGTGTGTCCTTATGTCTGACTATGTTGCCAAGCTGCTCCACATCACCTTTGAGAGATAGAACTTGACTATTATGTCATTATAATTATTATAATTTTTTGTACCTTATGAAAACTTTCACTTTCCTTTCCACCATCTAACCAGCCACATCTGCATTCATATTTATAGCACTGCTCATCTCACAATGACACACACACACTGTTTAATTTGACTCACTTTAGTAGATTGTAAAACAGATTTCATGCCCTCAGGAGTTTACTCAAGTGCTGTTCTTAATAGAGTAGCTGTTAATACACACCCCTCCGAGTGCCTGAATTTAGCTAACCTACTTTAGCCTCCTGTAGTCACCATAACATTTAGCACCACCAGCAACAGGCTCTAGACAACACACTTACCAGTTGGCTTTGCTAGCAGTACCCGTACAGTGTCATAATAAGGCTAAACTGGTAAGCTAATACAGTACACTTAAATTCAGTGAGTATCTACTCACGGTGCGGCAGCTGCTGGCTCTGTGTGTGTGCACGCTGAAAGAATAATCTGGTGTTTCTACATGGCTCTGTCACCAATTATCAAAAAGATTTCAGGGCTTATGTAGACTACTGAATCTCTCTTTCTCTTTTTGCTGTATTGCTGTTGCTCTCTCCAGCATAGAATAAAACCATTCTTAAAGAGAACAAATACAAATAAAACAACAATTTTAAAGCAATATTTCAATGATCATTAAAACAATTAGTGAAATACAAGGCAGATACTTGAGTGCATCACACACTCAGACTCTCAAACAACACATTCATATCCTCTCTGCCTCAAGGACAAAGTGGATATTGATATGGGAGCTTTGCTGCCCTTATTGATCTTTCATTAAACACCTTCTCTGCCTCCGCTCCTTCCAGTCTGAAGTGTGGTGTTTACAGCCTACATCACACACACACAACAATATCATTCTGGCCCCATTCCATAATATTTAGCTGTTACATGAGGAAAAGTTATTGCAGGCCTTGGGTCTTATCTACTCCACTCTTTCACCCCATTTACTGCGTCTCTCCTCGCTGATGTCGTCGTGCAGTGTTTTCTCCATTTCCTTCCCCGCCGTCCTGCCCGGCTCTGGCTCTCAAGACAGCTAGGATGAAGATGGTGTCAACCGGACCACACACATTAGCATAAGGAATGTCACCTTTTCCTTCAGTGGCAAACGACTACCATTTTATCCCTTACCATCTGTTTGTTTTATCTGTGTGTGTGTGTGTGTGTGTGTGTGTGTGTGTGTGTGTGTCCTGATGCTCGCGTCATGTTTTGTAAGGACATTCCACCCACTCCGATTGGATATTCAGTGCTAGTTTGTTGAGGCGATGATGTGTGTTCGACCTCACCTTCCTCCTACATCTCAACTCTGTGTCCTTGGCGATCACCGTTAGTCTGGGCCAGCCTAATGTATCTCTGCACACTCAGACATGCAAGTCTGTATAAGTGTCTGCATTTGCTTTTCTATGGTTTGGTGGTTCTGTTGTTGTCCCCAATTTATCTAGTTTATCACATTTGATAGTCACGAATGTTCCGTCTCCATGGTTTCAAGAATCTAGGCAATTCTTTTTCATTTTTCAGTTGGCAACCAAGCTGAGAGCTCTTGAGAACTGTGTTTCACAGTATTACATTTTTTGATATACTTTCTATTTATGTTATATTAACTACAGTGTTGCAGGTCTGGTTTACTGGACAGATATTAAACCTAGTCTTAGATAAGACAAAGGCGACTAATCATTCTTTAAAAAGGGTCTAGTCTAGCACATAGGCTACGCTTGAAGGTACTAATATTATGTCTATGAAACAGCCCTTTGTTTTGTATCAGAAGAGACCTTTGGCTCTGAAATATGTCAAGCTAATATCCTGCTGTCTTATAACCTACCTTTTTAGTTTGTTTCTTTGTCACATAATATGTACCGTTTGTTGGAATTTATTTATGCTAATTTATTTATGCTACACAATTTCAATTGTCTATTTTGTGTGAATTTCCCTCAGTGTATCAGAGACACCACTGTTTTACGGCTGCTAATGCTCTCTTAATTTTCAAAAGTATATGTCGCCCTCTTATGGACAATGTACTCCATAACAGCTATCATAAGTGAAGAGAATCACACCTATAAATAGACTATCCATCTTAATGTCAGTTAGAATGCTAAAAAGGTAAGATGTTGTAAGCTCCACCTTGTGACCTTGAAACTGTCAGTGTGGTACAGAACCACTGACCAATCAGTGCAGACGGGTGCTGAGTCGGTGCCGCCAACAACAAAACGCCCATATACGGAAAACCATCGCCGTGTGGGTCTTATTGTGAATGGTTGAAGGCTAAATGGCTTTAACACGGCTAATTATGTTTTCTGTGGTCTTAATATTTTTTGGTTGACCAGCATGTTTCTCCTTTGTTTAATAACGCATTTCTGCAGGCTGTGGGTACTATAAGAAACAAGGTGTGTCTCCACTCTAATGACATTGCGTATAGTCATTTTATGTGCGTGTGTGTGTGTGTGTGTGTGGGGGGGGGATTTATGTTTTTGACCTTCTCTGTCTGCCTGTGCGTTTACTAATGAGATTAGTTGGCACATTGCCAATATTGCTATCTCATCTGTAATCTCATTTGCCTCTCTCACCCATACCTCCCTCACTCTTTCTAGCATCTTCCGGTAACAATGCAGGAGCTACAGGAGGAGCTCAGGGCTCACAGGGAGATGAACAGCCACATGCAGAAGCAACAGCAGGGGAACCACGGCCCCTACAGAGACGTTCACATGGACCAGGACCACAGGGGAGGCCTGAGTCCGGGCCACAGCCCCAGGCAAAGCCCCGGCCTGGGCCTCAGCTCCGGACACAGCCGCAGAGCCAACCCGTGCAACTCCTACAGCTCCAGGCAGCAGCAGCAGGCTGATATCATAATCCACAGCCCCGGGTACGGCCCCACTCAGAGGCTCAGCCCGGCCAACACCCTCCACCCTGGGCCTAGGAACAGCTCCACCCAGCACCTGTATAGCTCCACTCACACCCTGGGGCCGGTGCCTTGCTCCAGCCCCGCACAGACACACAGTCCCTGCCTGGTGCCTGGGTGTGACGGCTTCTCCTTCCCCCCTCTGCCCACGCTGGATCCGTCGGAGGAGAACTTTTACCGGCTGCAGTCGGAGCATGAGCGACAGGCCAAGGAGCTCTTACTCCTGAGGAAAACCATGGAGGAGATGGAGCAGAGGATCGACACCCAGAAGCTGACACTGGGCGACCGGGATGAGAGCATCCAGAGGCTGATGGAGTTGCTGCAGGGCCCGGGCTATGGGCAGGGCCCGGGCTATGGGCAGGGCCCGGACCAGTACCAAGGACGTGGGCAGGACCAGGGCCGTCGGGGCCGAGGGCCCCAGAAGGCCAGCAACATCAACATGGCAGCCCAGGAGGCCGAGGCCCAGTTGGACAACATGCACGTGAGAGAGGTATTATTAGAGCAGTATTATAATGATATGATATGTAATGCAAATGATCAATTTAATTATCCGTGCAGGGTATTTGCTCGATCACTGCACTAAGCCAGCTGACTCTAATCAGCAAGGCATGTGTAGCAGGCTAGACTGTTGGAACTAATTAGGTTAGCAATAGTGACTTCTTCTGAAATGAGGATATTACCTGTGGGTTCAGGTGTGTGTGTGTGTGTGTGTGTGTGTGTGTGTGTGCGTGTGCGTGCGTTTGTGTGTGTGTGTGTTGAGCGGTGTGTGAGAGCAAAAAGCAGCTCAGCGGGTCTGATCAATGGGTCAGATTAACATGAATGGAGGATCTAAGGCTGTGTTAAGCCTCACACAGTCCAACCGTGTGATAGCAAAGGGTGCACGTATTCTGGTGCGGCATACAGTGTCCTATCGTGACAATATGTGGTGAACCTGAATATTACAGAGGAAAGGCATTTCTGAGCCTGTGAATATTAAGCATACACATTTAAGTATCATAATGCAAACTGAAGGATTGCTTTAACTGACGATCAATGAATAAGCAAATACGGTACCGAAAACAGGAGCAAACTGAACAACATTGTTAAACTGTCCCGCAAAATCACAGGTATCCCCCTTAATGTTCTTTTACACCTGTATGAGGTGCGGACCGGTGCGGTATGAGGCCGGAGGTTTGGCCTCCCTACCTTGGTCACAAATAGATTTAACTGTCCTTTGTTCCAACTGCCATTGTTTTTTTTAAACAGGTTGTGAATGCGTGTTAGGATCGTATTTTGGGATGACTGCATTTAATATACTGTTTGTATTGTATGTGTACTGTGTGTATACGCGTTCACTACTGTCTGTAAGGAAAATTGCCCTGTGAGGACATTAAATATTTCTACTACTACTACTGGTACTACTAAATATCCGGTGTTAGTCCTGTCATGGCTTGGAATAGACTCTGCTCCTCAGATGTTCAGTTTATTTTTCACTCCCAAAGCTTCTTAGTCTTAAATGTATCTATCTATATGTGTGAGTGTACATTTCCTTGTGTGTGTGTATGCTGTCTTTGCATTTATGTATCATATTTTGTGTGTGCATGTTTGTGTGTCTTTGTGCACATCTGTGATCTGTCGGATTAGCAAGTTAGTTCTTACCAATGGCACACTACCGTTCCCTGCCCCAGGTGGCTGATGGGATAGCCACCTGTTCCGGGTGTTTTGTTGCTGTGGTGATTTTGATCAGATGAGAGCGTGGGTGAACCACGGATGTGCATGCAGGAGCATATATGTGCGTGTGTGTGTGTGTGTGTGTGTGTGTGCGTGTGTATGTATGCATGTGCGTGTGTGTGGTGAGTATCTGTTCACTGATCGTTCACATGCTCGCTCGCGTGCACGCTCGCATGCACGCACACATGCTATGGTATTTTTAAGCATGAAGGTTGAAGGCATAGTGCTTAAGTGTTTTTCCAAGGTAGAAAAACACAGTATGTATGTATGAATATTAATCTATGAATAATGAGGGAAAACACAGCGACTGCCATAAATGAAAAAAGCGAATGATTGTTGTTTTACTTTTTTTTTTTCTGAGGTGGAAATGTGGTGAAGGAGAGTCTGTATGTTATGTGTATGCCAAAAGGTAGATTGGGAGAATTTGCACATTTGGGCT
>JAODUH010015757.1:1950-27203 GCA_027564835.1 Typhlichthys subterraneus | reverse complement strand
GAGAAAACAAAAAAGGAAATATAGAAAGGAAACAAATGTGTTCACGGCAAAAGAATGGTCATAATTTGCACAATATTGCACACAGACAAACCCACCGTGACCACCTCCTGGGCCGGCTCTTCACTGGGCAGCTCGTTGGCGGTTGGCTCTTCAGCTTCAGGGGCTTCAGGCTCCTCTGAAGCTGCCTTCAGCTGGTTGTCCACAAACTCTTTGAACGAGTCCAGGTCCCTCTTGCCTCTGTACTGCTCCATCTATATTAAAACAAAATGTAATTGGCTGCCATTAGGGGAACTGGGACTGTTTTTTTGTTTTGTTTTTTAGAATTGATTCGCAGCATTACATTGTAATTAGCATAATTATTTTGGGTCAGGGTCGGGTCAGACCAGACCAGCAGACCAGAGCTTTCCCATACCTTCTTTCCATTGTAGAAGAAGAGCAGAGTGGGGTACCCCCGCACAGCGTTCTCCGAACACGCCTCATAGTGCTGTGTACAGTCCACCTAGATGACAAACAACAGCCTAGTTGAGTCACAACGACTCCCCTGACACAAAGGGCAACAAGGGAACTAGTTCTCTTAAGCAGGCTGGAGAAGAAAAATAAATCAAATAAATAAATAAATAAATAAATAAAAAGGACATGAATCCAGTTTCTTTATATAGGGTAAAATCATGTGTATTTCAAACAATTCAATATTTCAAATCATACAACTTTGCAGGCATTTGAGGATGCCATTGATAAATAAAATAAAACACACACCTTGCTTATCTTGACATCATCGGAGTGCTCAAACGTGGTTGCCAGCTGCTCCCAGATGGGTGCCATTGCTTTGCAGTGCCCGCACCACGGGGCAAAGAACTTCACAAAATGGGCACCTGAGGCAGAGGAAATGGCGGATGTTAGAATTGTACCACGTTCAGGTCAGGTGCTTATAAGAAACTGGATATATCTGTATCAGGCAACGCAAACAAAACGTAGCGCAAAGGAAAATGGAAATGAATTTGCCTGGACACAAGAAAACATATGGACGACCAAAAAATACGTGTTTGTTCTGAGAAAGCAATATAATTCAAAATATGACTTGAAAGAACGCAACTGAGCTGACCTTGAACTAAAACACACACCTCTAACACAGAGGTTATACAGTACCTGACCAATTACGTAACATTTATTGCAGCAGTGTTTCCAAGAGGAGGGACCTATAAACACGGTTTCTAAAATGCCTGTGTCATACCCTGCCATGTTTCGTCTCCAAACAAGAAACCATTTATTTCTCTTCTGAACCAAAACGTTCACTTTTGACAGGGCTTAAGAGCTGTAATTTCAATGAGACAATTATCATGGGCGACTGTTTATTTTAGCAGTCACCGCTTGCCAATCACACACACCTTGAGGTTACAGGAGACAAAGCATACGCACTACGCAGTATTTGTAATGACATTGGGGATTTCTGGAGGCCTAGGTGCCACAGAAAGAGGAGATAAACCACCGAGCACATAAATAATCTCAGAAAAACAAAACTAGACAAAAATGTATCATAATAAAAACAAAAATATAAAACATTAAAAATATTAAAAAATAATAAAACAAGAATGAACAAAAGACAACTGTTATTAGTGTAGAAATAGTGTGCACGTCACCTTTAGCAACGTGGTCTTTAAAGCTGTCAGCAGTAAGCTCATACATGCCCTGCTTGGGCTCTGGGGCTTTAGGAGGCTTCTCCTCGCTCTCTGGCTCCTGGCATTCAAACACAGCAACCATAACAATCACACACTGCAGCAGCGTGCAATGGTGGCACATCTCTTCACACCAGGACACAGACCAGGAACACACCACGCATTGTTAGTTCAGTGGATCTAGTATTAAGTAATAAATGTCACTAAACTCTGTTCTCTTCTCTCTTTATTGTGGGGAGGGGATAAATAACCCCACCCACATACTTACTATTTGGGGTCATCGGTCAGAAGGCTCCAGGACATTGGTTGACGCTAGCTATGCTCCCCCTAGGTGGATGGTGCACACTTACCGAGGGCTCGCCCTGGACTGTCTTGAGCATCCAGTTTTCCAGAGACTGCAGATCTCGGGGGCCTGAGTACTTCACTGCCTCCTGCTCTGGCCTGTACAGCTTCAGCCTAGACGCAGTAATGTTTAGCATATTATTAATAAGCCCACACAAAGTGTTGCGACAGGTGATCCAGGAGTCGCTGGTTCGAACCCCACTAACGCCTGCTCTGGCCTGAACAGCTTCAGCCTCACCGAGTGTCGAGGAGTCCTTGAGCAAGACACCTAACTGCTCCTGGTGCAGTGACAACTAGGAGCGGTTAGAGGTTAGGTGGCTTGCTCAAGGACACCTCGACGCTTGGTGAGGCGTTAGCGGGGTTTGAATGTGAGGTTATCCTATACAGCGCTTTGAGTGGCCAGAAGGTTGGAAAAGCTCTATATGAATTCAGTCAATTTATAATTTATTTTAATTTTAAAAGTAATATTGCGGGCGGCTTATGAGGATGCATTACAGATAAATACTCAACAATGTCAATAAAGTCAACAATGTAAAGCCTTATTGTCATATTAACTGATAGAATCGATAATGATTGACACACCAGTCATTATCGTTGACTGCTTAGGTTGCAGGTTTGCAGTCAGTGGCAAGGTTTACAAGGAGACAGTTAAAATACTGGTTGAAGATTTAACCAAATGCATGTCAATGTTTTACTGTTATTTGTCAATTTATAATGAGGAGCAAGATATTATGTACAGTAGGTTTTTATATAAACGTTCACTCATTATGCATTTTTTAAACAACCACTTGCATTTCTGCCAACATCGAAATGTTTCCAGAAATGCAAATGCAAATGTGTGTATAAGACACCATGTTAGTAGTAGCACGGTTCTGGATGTTCTGACG
Organism: Typhlichthys subterraneus; assembly: GCA_027564835.1. NCBI lineage: Eukaryota > Metazoa > Chordata > Actinopteri > Percopsiformes > Amblyopsidae > Typhlichthys > Typhlichthys subterraneus. Next base: position 24,301 of record JAODUH010015757.1, on the reverse strand, counting down.
CCTTAGGCAAGACATAGAAATGCCACTTTGGGAATATCGACAGTGAAAAATAAGCTTTATGTCAATGACCCAGACTTCACTGTCGATAGGTGGTTGCCAATGTTTGCCTAATGGGGGAGCTGGCCCTGACAATTTGACTTCTATGGGAAGTTGTGATGTATATTCTAAATTGAACATTTGTTGGTCTTATTCTGTGGGTGCTCCAACGCAATCAACAAGTGTTTTATTTAATCCAGGAAGGGGTTAAATGGGCCTATGTGAGGAGATTTCACGAGTGTGATGAACGGCATACTTACGTGGGGTAACCCCTGACCCCATGCTCATTTGAGCAGAACTTGGTGTCCTGGACACAGTCGACCTTTACCACATAGACCGGAGGATTGTCCATGCTGTTGTACTTGTCTGCAAGTTCATTCCATGCTGGCTGGAGCCTCTGGCAATGGCCACACCTGGACATAGTGTATGGAGAACAAATGTGTCAGTATGCTATAGATCGCTTTCATCTGTTAAACTCTTCCAACAGAGGAAAGCTTTACACACACATTCCCATTGATGCACATGTATTTTTGACATTCGGTCACATTCTGGATTTGATCTAATTCTTCAATGGGTTGCTCTGACCCATGGGGTTATAAAGTCTTCACCACATTTGCATAAAGTATTTCACATGAAACCTCTTTCTGGTGAAAGACAGCTGCTTTTTTTTAACATTTCTGAAGAACTAGAAATGTTGTACCTTTCATCCTGAACAAAAAATTTTTTTTTCAGGTAGGAACAATGGCACAGAATACTAAATCATACAGCGCATGTGATCCACCAGTGTTAAACACACCTGGCACACTATTTATTGTCCTATGTATGTGATAATGACAATAAGTAGTGTATTTTTATATCTAGGGTAACTTTTAAACGTTTCAGTGACAGATGTCTACCGAGTATAGTCACTTTATAGCGTTGTCCCTTCTATGTGTGAGAAGGACATTAAGTAGTTTGTTTATTTTAATATCTAGGGTAACTTTTAAACGTTTCAGTGACAAATGTGTGTGAAAATCTTAATTCGGTTATCTTTAACATAGCAAACAGGGTGAAGGCGGACACTGGAAGCATCCCTGAAGCTAACGCTGTTTAGTCAATCAGTGCTTGCCACGTAAGCAGTCACCGCACAACCTCTCCAAACTGCAGTGCAGTGTTGGAGCCTCTTTCTGCTACTAAAGTAACAAGACAACCACAAAGCGGCACAGAAAACAAAAATACTGTATAGGTATTTGTCATTAATTTCAAGGATTTAAACTAGCCGTCTCTGCAGGGCGCCGTGAATCGCGATTGTGTTAAAATACCAACGGATGAAAACTGCCTTGGCAGCTAACTACGGTACTTGCTAGCATGCTAGTTAGCCAACATGCTGAGCTAACCACATCAATGTCCATCGGATAGGGCGGTAGGCTGTGCTAGCGAACTATATGCTAAATAGCCGGTGAGCATAAATCACCCGTCCAAAATGAGCTTCGCTCGTTGTCAATGTGTGGACAGAGGGCTGTTGGATAATATATAATAAAGTAACTGTTGCCGCCTAGGCGTTCATTGAATGTCATGTAAAACCTAAAAACTGTTGCTTACCAAGGAGCATAGAACATGACAAAGTGCGGTGCGGTGGGCACAGCATTGTTGAACATGTCCACCGTGTACGAGTGCTTGGCATGCTCGTCCTCCTCGGCATCAGCGTCGCAAAATACACTACCAATAAGTAATGAACAATGAATAACAAATAACATTAACTGTGTCTTGTGTGTGCAATGCGATACTACAGCCATGATGAATCCTCTTGCACTGAACAGCACCGGCTCGTCTTCTGCTGGTGAGCCGCAAACGGTTCAACCCCCAGAGCTGGGTTAAAATCTGAGACGTGGATTGGACGCATCTACGCCCCTATCTATATCACCACCCGTAGCTGTCTTTTGAGATCCAGATAATGTAGAGATCTGCGGCAGCCACAAGCCGACAAGCGCATCGTCGATGTCAGATAAAATACACTATTATACACTAGGCTGATTAAACATGTAGATTTTTTTTTACCTAGTTGTCTTGCGAGAAATAGAGGTAGCCTAAACAACTTTAAGATGACAGATACTTCAAGACATGACGTAACACTTTTGGTGAGAATTATAGTGAACAATGGGCGTTCAAGGCATTATATAAGAGACTATATCTGAATAGATTAGAGTATCCTATGGCTATATCAAAGATAAACTAGTTGGATTTTGAAGGTCTGTGGAATTCCTTAACTGCTGTCATAAACATCTCATTCACAGATTTATATACATGTTTGGAAAAAAAGCCAGTGTCACGATGACAAATGGCCTACATGTTTTTATCAAGGATATAAAAAACGTGCTTTCCTTTTAATAAATCAATGTTCAGATACAGTATGAGTCACAGTTGCCTCTGCCTGTTCAGCGCTGCTGTAATGCAGGAGAATGAGAGCATTCAAAGCTATTATAATTAATCCACTTTATTATGAGACTGGATAAACAGTTATTCCATGGGTTCTGCAGCCTTAAGTAATGACAATAATCTGTAAATAAATCTTGCAGACATTCCCATGGAATGTTTGTGTGTGTGTGTGTGTGTGTGAGAGAGAGAGAGAGAGTGTGTGTACACATGCATGAACAACAGCATTGCCCCAGAGTCAGCATTATTAGCCTATAAATTGCTGAGTAATATTTTTGTTATTGTTGTTATTTAAATTCTTGTTATAATGACAAATGTGAAAATATCAGATGGCCTCCTTAGTGAACATAAGGGTTACAGCAATGTAAGACCGAATTGAATAGGACCCCCCCTTCAATGACGATCTCCATATGATATTAAACTGTGTGGCATAGTTTGGGGTTTAATATATTCTGCTATACTATAGTATGCTATACAATTTGTATTATGTTAATGTAGTAGTACACTAAGAATAATTTTGCTCTAAAACACACTGTAAATATTTTATAATCCTTTAATCCTTTAATCCAGACAGCGGTGAAGGTGGGAAAAGAACAAGCGGTTACAGCATGGAAAACAAGACCAGGCGTGGTTTTAATTATGATCTAGACTGCTATTCCAGACTCAAAAGAGCCCTTTCATGACAACAGCCCACTCTAAAGTCTATGCTAAACGTGGGTGAAAATGATCCTATCATATACAGTTCAGGTTGAGTCGGGGGCGTTAATGAAATGCTCTGGATCTGGGCAGAGGTGGACTGTGTGTGCGCACGTGTGCATTTGTGTGTGTGTGTGCACACACGCCGAGGTGCAGCTTCTGCCCCTGCAGATCATTTCAAAAAGGTTTTGTCCCACTGTTCCCCAGATGACAATTAACACAAATGCCTGAGTAAATATACGCTGCAACCACAGTTGTAAAGAAGATAAAAAGGTCACTACCACATGCACATAATCATCTTTCTTTCATCAGTTAATTTAAAGCCTGCTGTGTGAGAATCCAATTCAAATGTGCTAATGTGTAAATTAATGTGAAGTTTGGTTTTTTAGTTGTGGGCTGGGACCACAAAAGTTTTGTAGGCTGGTCTCTGGTGGGCCCTTACATGAGAAATATAGCAACATGTTTCCATATGTGTGTGCCCCAGGGGAGACTTAATTTAATTTCTCATGAAGGTTCTTGACTGAAATTGCTCAGTTGGTGTAGCATTACCACTGTCTGAATATTGTCATTTCTTCTGCACTGTCACGGCAGCTCTGATATAATTCCAACCTTGATTTAGTGTGTGTCACGATTCATTTTGAGTCTTTATGCTGTCGAGCTGCTGTTTGTTTGTGCAAATGTACTGGATTCACATTGGCGACCCAGAGTTCTGGCCACGCTATCACATTCCCATTCCAATAGCTTCTAATGTAATGTAACACATGCAATATGTCCTAACAGTTAATTGGAGGTGAAAGATTATACATGAGATTATTCTCCCCCACTTTCACACATTATAAAAATATTCACAGGGACCAGAACGTCCCAAGGAAAGGAGGAATCTATTGTTGCCTTGGCAAGCCAAAAACCACACGTCACTGTCTAATGACCAACATGCCCTATATGTTGTAAATATGACTGAATTATGGCTGACGTGTTTTACAAACGGTCCCCCGAAGTGGAGGCCACATAACCGTGGTGGTTGTCCACGGGTTACCCATTGTAGACGTCCCGCCCAGGCACCTTGCCAGACCAGCCATAGCATGGTGTAATAGGAAAGAGAGAGATTAATGGACTTTGCGGACCTGAGGACAATCCGTATATTTTCTCAATTGCCTGAAGCTAGTTTCCCAAAGTGCATGGGTCTCCAGGTGGTATATATGGGTGAGGCTGAACAGCAGAGACTGTGAATAATGTGTGTTTGTGTGTGAGCACATGTGTGTTTAGTGGAGAACACATCACATAGATGTTTCTACCCTATATGAATGGAAAGCATGGCATGACTTAACTTAAGTTAATGTACTGAGACTAACTTCATGAGGTGGGTCACTGGTTTACTGTGAAATTGAATTTCCTGAGTGAACAGTCCAGGGGAGATTCTAGGATCAGACCTGCTCAGCCCCTAATGAGAATGTGATCTGTAGGTCTACATAAAAAGACGTCTAAATCACAAATGTCACTGTAGGCCTGTCAGTCAAGAATACACAATAATAAATATGTTTCTATGTTTGCATTGGCGTCCTGTTTAAACATTGGTGTGCGGAATATTAAGCAGGGGGTCTTTTTTGCATCAAGAAATTACATTTCCTGTCATTTCTGGTGAATTTCTATGCACACATTTGTGCCTTTTATGCACCAATTGGAAATGTCTTTATGTAAAGACAAAATTCTGGAACAGGTGACATTTTCAAATATAGTAGAATATAACTCAACAACAAGGATTCTGTATTGCTTTCAAATTCTCTTCTTATCAACATTTCTAATTGATGCTGAGTCAACATATGTACATAGGCATTATTTACATCTCTGTCATATTTTCCTTTAGGTAAGTTAACTCTTTAAATGTGCATGTGACACAAATTAAGATTATTGATAAATTAATGAATTTTAATTATTTGGTTTAATGTAATCCCCATTTTCTGCACATTGAAACATCACACATTGTCCTACAATAAAATATGTTCTGGGATGATTTTCATGAATCATAGGCTGCATCTAAAATAAGTTATTGAAGTTGAATACTACAACACAATATGGCAATAATCAATTAAGACACAGATCAAACGTATTAGAGAAGGATAACTTGTTATAGCCTTTAGTCAGAATCATCAAATTGTCGGTTAGGTCTAGTGTGCCTTTGGCCACCCTGCCTTGTGTGTGTGTTGCAACTTGGTGTGTGTGGCAGTGCTTGTAGGTCCGTGAATCATCTGATCATTCAATTATTCCACTCAACCTGGCAAATGAAAAACAAAAACAAAAAAACAAGTCAATATTTCATTTTTCTGTTGGCACCAAAAATGGAAAAAAACAGTGCTTTTCTGTTTTAAGCTTTAAACGGATAATCTAATAAACAAAGAAACTATAATGAAATAATTCTTTGATTATACATTTTGTGCTGAATGTCTGTTTTTGGCGTGTGTCCACAAAATAAGGCTTGTATAGCTGGCCTTTGCTGGCTTGGATTTTAGGGGTTCTTGAGCATCCCTAAAAAGGGTCTACATTGCCCATGGTACAGTTGTTCCAACAGATTGGAGCCATTGGACACTATATTTAAAAAGATGTTTTTAAAATAAATGTTTTCCAATTATTTAAAATGCAAGGAAAATTGATTGCACAGGTGAATATTTAAACACAAATCAAGAATAGTGGTTATTGTCAAATGTAATTTTAACATTCTACTAACTCCAAAGGAAAATAAAGAAATGCCAATCTCCCTCTTTCACAGCTAAATTACACTAACAATATTCCATTAAAATTGGGATCTGCATTTTGAGACCGACAATGTTGCAGTCCACGAAAACTTGAGAAGGCTGTTCGGCAAAGTTTTCCAAAGCTTCCCCCCACCCCCCTTTACCCATTTCTGTTATGTTACAAGTAAGTTAACATATGGCCATAGACCAGGCTGGGACACTGCCACACTCTCTCCCTAAATCTGCTTTCAGCTACAGCATATATGCCCCCCTTCCCACAGCTTGAAGATCACACAATCCGAAGCCAGCCAACGGGTTACACATGTTTGCAAAGGAACACCAAGACTCATCGCGGTATCGTATCCGGAACACAGGATGTGACCAACGGAGTGGAACCAATGTCATTTGCAGAAGGCCGACCAGAGCCGTTACCACGGCCACCTACCCTTGGAGCGAGACGGTGGGAAATACGCAGTAGCAGTTGGAAAACTCAGTACGGTATAAAAATATTGTTATTAATGGGAACGTGACAAATCTTTATTAGTGGGTGGGTAGGATAAATGACAGCAAAAGATCAAACAGTTTTACCATCTCCCAGACTATTTGGATGGATGGATGGATGGATGTCTGACAGACGGGGCAAACATTGAGTGAGTGAGTGGGATATGGGGAATGGTGGAAGTAAATCGCCATGGCAACCTCTGCTTCATCCCAAGTGTTTTTGTGTTGTGCCTCTCTCTCTCTCTCTCTCTCTCTCTCTCTCCCCGTCGGATGACTAAAGCAGAGCCACAGGTCTCATGAGGTATCTATTGGAATTACCATCATTTTCCACAAGGCCTGTGTAATTACAGGCTCAGCTGTATCCCTGCCGCTGGAAACTCCACGCACAGAGGCCGTAAACAGGTTGAATATTGACAGGTGCAGTTGGATGTCGCGTTTGTCAGGCAAAAAATACTATTTCGGCTATTTTAAAATCTTTTCAACAAAGGAAGATATTATATGCACCCAAAGTACGACAGAATTACATATAATATTATTCTATTCGTTTTCTCTCGTGTGTAGACATGGTAGCCAGCCAACAGACACGTTTCTTTTAAACGTAATGATGTTCACTGACGCTAGCAAAGCTGTAAACATCCCACTCACTGTATGTGTAAGTGACGTCTCTGTTGGCCTATGTGCCTTTATGGCCCTTTCATGTTGGCAGTGTCATCAAATGAAAAATACAAAAATAACTGCACAGGAACTGAAGATTTAACCTGCGTTCTACGGCCAGACACACAGCCCAGCAGTGAGGCACTGTTGACAGGGCCCACCTCGACGCCAAGACGGACTGGTTAGCAGCTCTCAGCGCTAAAGCCTTTTTCCTGACGCTAAAGCCATCAGGTTATATATGGGTCCTAGGTGCAGGGTGGGAACGGGGGATAAAAGAATACGTGTGTGTGAACCTAGGGAGAGGAAGTAGGAGGGTATAAACGGAATCTGCAAAAAAATACAAATAAAACAAGAGGCAACAGCAGGAAGACAGATATATCGGTTACAGAGGCATCCATAAGGGAGAGCTAGACTCGATGGGTTCCTGGGGTTTTGAGGTTCCATTAAGAGATTCCCAGAGGCTGGACTCACACATTCAGAGGGCAGAGGGCAGTCGGAGAACTCTTATCACCACACCATGGTAGACAGCCTCATTGGGAAGCCATCAAAAAGGCTCATATAGAGTAGAGTTGACAATTTAGAAATTGCAGTTGTTATAACAAATTGTTTGTTCCATTGTTTACATTGAAGACGTGAAATGTTTAGGATAAAACACACGGTTAAAGATAATATTTTCTCTTTTGCTTCATAAATTAAGTTTCTAGAACTGGACAGAACGGAACAGCCGGACAACAACGCAGTGAAGCTTTGAACTCAGACGCTCTCTGATGGAAACAAATATACTAATATACTGTAGGCTTAAAGCTACAAGGGAAGGGCATGTAGGGAAATGTCAGCAGACGGTATTTCATGGGCCGAGCCACAAACATCAACAATAACCGACAAGGCCTCACTTGCTCAAAACGCACAAAGTATAAACTGACCGTCCGTGCAGGTTTCATTCTTTCTGGACGCAGTACAAGAGCACTTAAAGAGGCCCGCGGTACCTGCCTACATTGCGTCAAAGTTTGTTTTTATTTTCCCTTCTCCGACTGAAGAGAGAGAAAAAAAGAAAAATGTCAGATGCTGTCACATGCTCGACGGTGCTCTCTCACATGGAAAATGTAGGGGCCCAACCTTGCTGAGGTCAGCCTGACATCGTCGGTGAGAGGTGGCCAAGTCTCACAGCAGATGTTTACTGTTTTTCTAAGGATGATTTGTTCTCTGCTCAATACGGACCCTGATCCAAGCGTAACTCAGTTTAGCATGGACGTGCAGCCACGCAACCTACAATGGACACACCAGGCTTGCTTAACTGTAAATTCATGTATTATTGTATGCCTGCTCAGTGTGTGTGTGTGTGTGTGTGTGTGTGTGTGAGTGGGTGTGTTATACAAGTCTGAGGGAGTAAATACAGTATAATAAAACCAGATTTAAAATAAAAACAAATTTAAAAAAGGAAACAATATAATATAATGTAATAATTATAATATGGTAATTAAATATTATTTGATGACATCCCAGAAGCATCCCAGAACCCTTTGAGGGTCCAGACCCACACTTTGAAAACCGTCTCTTTGATCCGTGTCAATACTGTACGTTTATGAGTGTGTGTGTGCAGGCATGTGTGCGTGCAAGCTTACGTGTGTGTGTGTGTTTGAGTGCCTGTGTGTGTGTGAGATTGCGTGTGTGTGCGTGAGCTTGCGTGTGTGTCTACATGTGTGTGTGTGTGCATACGTGTGCGTGTGTGCAGGCATGTGTGTGTGTGCATGTGTGCGTGCGCATGCGTGTGTGTGTGCGTGGACATGTGTGTGTGTATGCATGCGTGTGCGCATACATGTGTGTGTGTGCATGTGTGTGAGTGTGCGTGCGCATGTGTGTGGATGTGTGTGTGTGAATGCGTGTGTGTGTGTGTGTGCGTGCATGTGTGTGTGCGCATGCGTGTGTGTGTGTGTGTGAATGTGTGTGCGTATGCATGCATGTGTGCATGTGCGTGTGTGTGTGTGTGTGTGTGTCTGTGTGTGTGTGTGTGTGTGCATATGCAGGGGCCCTCCATGATGGTCTGTCCAGACCAGGCCAGTGGGCTCCCTCCACAGAAGCCATTAAGCAGTGTGTCTGCTGGAATAATGTGTTTGACTTGGCCGCAGGGTAGCAGCAGGTGCTGGAGGGAACCAACTCAGAGCTACTGGTCTCTGGCTGTTGGATCTGCTGAAGGCCAGAGCCCACATCATGCCTCCTCTCTCTTTCTCTCTCTCTCTCTCTCTCTCTCTCTTATCAGGCACTGTCTCTCTCTCACATTACATTGTGGCAGGCGGTAACATAGCGTGCAGCCAACGCACAGCTGCCCGTGTCCTCCCCCAGAAGGACTGACAGCTTTTCTTTATCAGGGAGGTCCTCAAAGCCCTGGACTATCAATTTTAATTTTGGGAATTTAGTTTGATTCTCACATTTTAAAAGAAAGTGCAACTAACACTCTCTCTCTCTCTCTCTCTCTCTCTCTCTCTCTCTCTCTCTCTCGATCTCCAATTTCTTCTTCTATGTCTCTGTCTCTTTCTCTTATTCTGAATGTCTTTTTTTCCTTCTTAGTTTGTTTCTATGTCTCACTCTCTGTTATTCCTCCATAGGTCTTTGATTTCTCTCTCTAATCCAAGGCAGAAAGACCTACATACAAAATGTTCTCCGTTAATTTCCAGTAACCTACTGAAGTCTTATTCTTTCGTTCATTTTTCACCTTTGCTTTTCTTGCACGTTATTTATAATTTTCGTCTCCCCTCCTCTCTTCTGTAGCACTGGTAAAGAGCTTAGCATGTCCTGTAGTGGCCAGTAACAACACTATCGGCTGCACAGCTAAGTGTACCAAAATATTAGGTGCACGGCTAGGTGTACCAAAATACTTGTATAAATTCAGATGCATTCATTTATCTTAATGGGTGGGTTTCCAGCAAGATTGTTGTGTATTTCTGCTTGCTATACAAGCATGAATGCCCTGAGATAGCATTCATGCTGTATTTATACTACTAATTTAATTCTTACTCTAAGGTGTGATTTTGTGGTTGCTTTGCAATTGCTGCTTGATGATGTATTGGAGAGCAGTGCGGCTAGACAATCAAGACCTTAGTTTTTGTTTCAAACAAGATTGGACAAACCTGTGAGAATAGATCATATACTGTAGGGTGGATAGGTCAAGATGGACAAGCAAACAAACTAAATGGGAAAGCAGCTAGTAGCAACACAGTCCCACTCCTCTCTGCCTAAAGGTAAAGTAATTATGCTTGAAAAATAAGCCACAGCAGCAGAAGCAACCGGGCCACTTGAGTTCAGTTCAGAGAGAGACGGGGTGGAGCGTGAACGCCAGGGCCCCAAAACTGACTTTATTGAAGGAGCCCACTCCCAAGCATTCCTCTGCCAAGGACCTGTGACTCCCTGGAGAAGCCAGGAGGGGGGACCAGGAAAAGGGCGCTACTGCTAGAATGGACATGCATGCGCACACACACACACACACACACACACACACACACACACACACACGCATGTGCACGCGCACGCGCACACACCAACGCACATTCCTCATCCTTCTCTCATTGTTCTGTCAGTCAGGTTGGCTTTTTTTTCCACGGCCCACCGCGGGAACACTCTGTTTCCTGAACGGGCAACATCACAGAGCATTGTAAACCACGACTGATTGATTTATTGAGCTGCAGGGGTCCAGGGTGGTGGGATATTGGATTCTCCTCGGAGATCTCATATCGAGAGCATTCAATATAACGGAACGGGTTCTGCTCTGTGATGGATTGGTGGAGAATTCTGACACCCTGGGGCCAGGCTTCCCAAAACCTACAATGAATAGATACATTGTCCATCATTAGATAGAAGGAAACACCTAGCAATCTTAGTGTTAGTTATTTAGTGTAAATTAGGAATCTAAGAAGCTATCATTATCTTCAATTAGAAGACTTTGTGAACTCAGATGCCCCAAACACAGTTCAGTAGCCGATAAGGCATTTAGAAGAAAGATCAGAGGACAATTTTGACGTAAATGCGCCATGTAGGACCAGACTAATGTTTCTCTGGAACCTTGGAGCCTTGTAAAGAACCACCAAAGAACACTTTTTACTGTTAAAACTGCTTGATGAACTGACTGAAAAGGATTCCCAACACGAGATACATCAGACAGGCATCTGAAAACCCTGATCCCTCCCTTTATTGCACTTATGGGAAACTCAAGCCAGGTGTAATGAAAGGAAAAGGCCATTAACCTGCAAGTAACGCGTGCCCCAATGTCCCGATTCAGCCAGGACAATATGGTATATTTCATAACCAACATGTCATCACCAGAATATTGATGCAGAGTAGGAAATAGATTTACTAAATTACAAAGAGAGACTGGCCTGGGACTGTCTCCCAATATAATAGTTGGGAAGAAACCAGGAAACGCAGCAGCTGGCCTTTACATTACTTTACACACAAGAGGTTAAAAAGATAAATCCAACATCTAAAAATCATATGTTATTCTTTCTTTGGTTGTTTAATGTCTAATCGGTACACTGTGTCTAATGGGTTAGAAGCAGAAGAAGAAGGTTTTGCTCCTTCACTTAATAGTAGAGAATAAAGTGGAGATTTTATGGACTCACAGGAAGATTATTTAAGATTTTACAACTTAATGACCTTTATTTTATAGGCGTTCTCACAGTTGTGGAACACATCTTGTACCAATGGAATATCCCTGTGGCTATGGTCACACTGCCCACAGTATTCGTCTCCCATCTCTGTGAGCAATGCTTTCAATGACAAAAATTGGTGTTGGCTCCTATATATGTTTCCAGCTTTCAGACGTTTTCATGTTCATTACATTTAGCAGTATGTAGTAATCCCATATGTGAATTATGCATTTCAGGGTGGGTTTTCCCTAAAGCTATATACAGCATACGTTTTCTTCTGGCTGATCTGCGTGATCAGGTTTGACTATAACGGGAAACAGAAACTGGGAACTCATTGATGTTTGGATGTAGTCCTCAAGTTGTGTCTGGAATTACCCTTGTGGTTGAAACTGGCATTATAAAAAAAAGAATAAAGGTTAGTTTTGTTTTAATGCATCTCAGTGCTTGTGTGAGAGTCTCAAATTCCTCTATTCTCCTCCTACTACTCAGAGGTCCATACCATTATCTACCTTTCTTTCTACAGACCCACACCATTGTGGACAGCTATGGAGTGATCCTGTGACATTAATGTTATTTCATTCACCAACAGGAAGGGCTATAACCACACAAGTGAGTCACTGAATAATGTTTTATATTGCTCTACATTTTTGTTCCATTGTCTTTTTAGCATTTAAGAAGTACCCACTGTGTGCAAATTGACTGGTAGATATCCCTGGGTGGCCTAAAAACCCAGTTTGGATTACAACCATGATATGTAGGCCCTATCTCTGAACATGGACCAATAAAACACCTCTCATCAAGGGAAAATACAGTGTTGATCTTCCAGTTCCTCTCACTATTCCAGAACTTCTTACTGCCTCTTATGTTTCCTGACAACGTACCCTGACATGAACAAGACTGGTTTCAGAGTAACGTGTTCAGTAGGTGTACATCACATTCTGTTCTAGAAAATCCACCCGCAACAACATCCCATCCTTCACATTTCAAACTTCACATTCCATTTCACTTCACACTTCACTTCACATTTCACATTTCAAACCGCTGATAACTTCAGAAAAATACCTGCTTCACCAAAAAGCAGGACAATTAGAGCTACTGAGTAGGTATGTCACTGGAACCAGACACAGACGTTCATGGCTGTGGAATCCAGACGACATCAAGCTGTGGGTTCCGCTAGTGGCAGGCCATTGTTCAGACTGCGATCGACCGAGAGAGGTGTTTGTTGTTGCTGGACTCTTATCTGTATTTCTTGGAGCTGGCTACAATACACGAGCGCTGGGCTCATGGCACTGTCTGGAGACAATGTCCAGGACTATAAGAATTGTATGTTGCTTGGAAAGTATTTTTGCACACTATGCATACTAAGATTATTATACATCCATTATGAAGACACAAAGTTACAAAATACTGATTCCTTCGGTGAGATAATGTATTCCCTTATTTATGGTGATTGGCTTGTCCCTAATTATTGCTTTTATATGCCACTGACTCAGTGCTCATTTTCCAAACGTCCAGTGTATGAAGTAATATATATATGAGCTTTCCCTCGGAGCAATATCAATTTCTTCAAGTATATAGCTCAGAGGGTTTCTTCCCCCTCAAACTTCACCCCAATCCTCTGGGTGAACATTTGCCAATGCCAAAGAATTCATATTAGCGGCTGCATTACCATCCACCCAGGACACATTCTATCCACTCCCTGCGGTGTTTTTATACCTGCTTATTAACTAAGAAGCATGGCACTATTGTTCATTGTCGTTTTAATTTAAAGCTCTCAATAACTGACTAGAGGGGACACCACTCCACACAAAGGCAAGAGAGTGAGCACGCAGAGGCATAAATTGCTGTCATGAAAGCTGTGGTGGATGAATGCCTCTAATTTTTATTGTCCTACTTGGACATTTTAACAAGGCTATATACGCTATTCTTTAACACTGCTCTTTATGCGCCACAGCGATTGAGCTGAGAGGCGCTCGTGTCATAAAAGGAACACTTGGTGATGGAAGGTTTGCGAGCCGTACAAACAGCTGCAGTCCTCTGGGACCGTTTTCTAATTTCCCTTCTAGCAGTTCAAGCTCCATTGGTATTTTATTAGTTTTAAAACGGAAATGCAACACAATAAGCTGTATTTTACTCACACCCGGTATTTCAACTCACACAGTAGGCTACAGTATGCCAATGTGTTCTGAAGCCTGTGCAATTTTGAATCAAATTTTTTTTTTTTACTTTTAGCCGATTTTCTCAAGCTGTCATTTGTTAAGTAGTGCAAATGTTGATTTACCTACGCAGTGAATGCAGACCCAGATCACTTCAACCTTTATAAACTATTCTGATAGCCACAGTGGTCCTATAGTGCCAAGGTTGCTTCTGTAACAAAACAATTATTTTCAATATGCTAACTGACGTCGTCTTACTGTAAAACCCTGCCTAGCCTTCTCTGTCTCAATGTACCAGACACTCTTTTTTAGCTAGAGCATCAGATTGTGTTATGAAAATTCCTCTAATCTCTGTCAACTCCGTCTGGCTGGACCTCATCTGGTGCCGGTTTCCTTTACCATTTATGTTGGCAGAGGGAATGGTAGCTGCCCAGTCTGCAAGCGTGGCTCCCTCTCCATAACAGGAAGAACACAATGGCCTCAGATAAGACACTGGAGACGGACGACAAACCGACTGGGGCGGCATCTCAAGACATGACACAGGTGGCGGGAGGATGATAAAAGATGATTTCAGACGCTATAGGAGGATGTGTTTTGCAGTACTAGTGACCTGGCTGGCTGCTAGGGTATTACCTCTCTAGATGTAAGCATCGGTGATTTTGCTCCTACAAATGTTTTTAACAACACTGCCTGGAGTACTCAGGACAAACCAGGCCAGTGTCCAGGGGCCCCAGATAACCCAATGTATATCTGGGCTCACAATATGAATAGAACTGCAGATCACCTAAGCTTCTAAACACACAGCAAGGGCCAATATAGGGTAGAGTTACAGTAACGACAGAGGTGAAAGATGCTTCCTCACCCTTTAACATTGATTTCAACATTGAATAGAACACAACCTATACTGTATATCACAGCCAGCCACAGCCAGGTTGATGCAAGACACTTGACAGGTCAAGGGATTTTAATCTAAAACATATTGGTCAGATGCCTGATGGAATCTAAAATCACTACATAGCCAATGTTATGGTTATAAATGGCAGGACACTGTACGGAGATAACAGATAGTCCCCATCTCTGAAATAACACCTTTGCCTGCTTGCTGGAAGTTAAACATGTCTATTTTAGTGCGTTGCTACAACTCTGTTTATTGACTTTGGCTAACCCTGACATGGTGGGGCCAAGTCAAAGCTTGTTATAAATCCTCTTATTTACATAACTGTGCTTAAGGGGCACATCAAAGTCCTCCATGAGAGGTGAAGGCTCAGGACTCTCCAGTCATGAATAGCTAACCCTCACAGGACGTTCACAGTCACCTATCAGAAACTCTGTTTTCTTTCTTTACACTAAGACCCCAAGCACATCAACAGGGGCAGAAAGGTGCCTTGTTGGCAGAGTTAGGCCACATGTCCTTATTGTCGCTCCTTGTTAGATGACGGCTGTCTCCACGCAGGACAGCTGTGACTAGTCACACATGGACGACATAGGCGGGGACACACGCACACACACACAGTGGAGTAGCGCTAGCCGCAAAACATCTGCTGGCTCGTCTGTGCTTCATCTGATCTCCAACAACATGCAAACGACCGCGTCCTGCTCTGACGTCAGTCATACACCATCATAGACACACACACACATATGACAAGTGAAGGATACAGAACAGGACTGAAAAGAAGGGGGAAAGCCACTAGCCTATATGGTCGTGAAAAGCACGCCTCAGATTTAGCTGAAACAGGATACCCTGGGTGGGTTTACACACTACTAGCTGTCAGATGACACTGCAGTGACTACATATAAATACATAAATATGCTGTATATACACAATAGACCAATAGACGGGAGAAGAAATCCACACTGTAGTGTTGAGTTAAACTGAAACATTATTTTATTTGACATTTACTGATGGATGAGGTTTCAACTCCCCTTCCTGGAATGACAATGGGAAGACAGTTTTTACAACTGTGCGGGTGTTGCTGTAGGAGGTGCTGGGGAGGGCTATCTTAAATATTTGTCCTGTCACGAAGTCTGAGATGAACTTCGCTCTCAGCTCTGCCTGGAATGTGCACCGTGTGCCCGCCCATCCGTCAACCTATACAAATAGCCCGCCATTGTCCGGCACAAATACTTTTCCAAAGTACTTCATTAAAAAAAGTCCGGTTGTTGACCTCTGGGCCAAGACCCACAGTTGACCCACAATACATGTTTTTAGGGGGTGGGGTTACAATATAGTATACTACTTTAAATAAGATGAATATTGTCATGTTTGCATAAAGTAATACTTGTTACATAAATATTTACAATGCCATTTGACTGTAACCAACACATCCATCCATCCATCCATCCAGATGGATGGATGGATGGATGGATGTGTTGGTTACAGACACAACAGACTGAAAATGAAAACCACTTGTGTTTTCTCTGTTTGTGTTCATGAGTCAAATAACAAAAACAGAAAAACATCACACACAACACTCTGGACGTCATCAATCTGTAAATCCGTCTTTAACTTCAAGTCAAGTCTTGTTTCTGTATCACATGGAGTCAACTGCCATTCATTCTTTAGTTTTGTATTTTAATTGAATTGAGTATGTATGGAGTTCAATCATCAGTTAGGACACTGGGTTCGGAAAATAAGGTTATAACATCTTGAATATTTATATAATATATATATTTAATAATACATATTCGACTCTGAAAGGTAGGCTGTATGGATTATGTATGTTCACCCATCAGTTTATTTCAAAAGTAAAAAAAATGTTTTTAGGTTTTTGACAGACAAAGCTAAATGTATAAACATATGGGTAGCTGCTGATTAGTGTTAACAAATCATTTTTGCACTGCAAGTCATTTCAGTTGAAGTTGGTTTACTTTGACGTTGATGTCAGAGGTTAAAAGTTCCAAACACTGGAGAGGTGGAGACAGACGCTGTGGCCTGGAAACTGTTCTATTTGAGCCAGTTGCTACGACAATCAAGCCGTGCTCTAAACACACCTGCTTCGAATGGCAATTTCAACTTTTAGAGATGCCTGAAATATCTCATCATGGCTGCGGATTCCAGTTTCCTTTCATATTCAAAATGATACAGGCCAAGCACCCATTAAAATGTCTTGAAATATTGAAAACTTCACAGCCAAGATACAATCAAGTGAATGCATGTATATACATCTACCCATCATTTTTCAGAACTTTTTAATGCTGAACATATTCCATGTGCAAAAAATAAATAAAATAATAATAAAATATTTGTGATGTTGATGGCTTGTGAAAACACCACCCTGTTGAATTTGGTACAGGGGTTTTTCCTCAATCGTCAATCAAAGACACCGGCCTCATTTCACACAGGCACGGACCTCAGCACGCACCACACACTTAACAAAGACACACGTTGGTTAACACAAGCGCTGCTTTCTTCAGATCCTCTTCAAACACCGTTTGACGAGGACACCGCTCTCTCTCACACTCACTCCTGCCTCCACTCGCTTCCTTGCTATACATGCCATGGCCCGCGAGATGGAGGAGAAGGGGGAGATGGTCAGAAAGAGATGGTCTGAAGGAGATGGTCTGAAGGAGATGGTCAGAAGGGGAAAATGGTTTAAAGGAGATGGTCAGAAGTGAAGAAGATGGTCAGAAGAGAAGAGGTGGTCAGAAGAGAAGAGGTGGTCTAAAGAAGATGGTCAGAAGAGAAGAAGATTGTCAGAAGAGAAGAAGATTGTCAGAAGGAGATGTCAGAAGGGGAAGGTGGTCTGAAGAGGAAGGTGGTCTGAAGGGGAAGGTGGTCAGAAGAGAAGAGGTGGTCAGAAGGGGGAGGTGGTCTAAAGGAGGTGGTCAGAAGGGGAAGATGGTCTGAAGGGGAAGGTGGTCTATAGGAGGTGGTCAGAAGAGAAGAGGTGGTCAGAAGGGGGAGGTGGTCTAAAGGAGGTGGTCAGAAGGGGGGGCCTTGGTCAGCTCCTTCCTCATCTCGTTGTACTGTGTGCTGAGGCGGCCCACAGCTTTGGCATGCTCCTCGTCCACCTCCTCCTTCAGCCTCTGCTGCTCCCTGAGGAACTGCTCCCACTCGGCTCGCTCCTGCTCTGCGTGAGCCTGCAGCTGGGCGCTCTGGACGGGCATGTGGCGTGGCGTGAGTGCGCACGCACACGCACACGCACACACACACACACACACACACATTAGACCTGCTGCCCCCTAGTGGATGCACATAGGGTAGGTGCAACAAGCGGGGAAGAGAAAGGTGTTTGCTGGTAGCTGTGTATTAGTCTCGCAGAGCCAGCCTTTACATACATAGAGTCTGAGACACAGTGCTGGCTAACTGCGTCAGTAAGCAAGTTGTGTTTATTGACATGCATGACGAACCACTACCTAACTCAATGACTAAACAACAGGACTCTGGCTGTTTACAGGGCTTGTAAATCTGTAAAATATGTAGGCTACGGTTACTGATTAAAATACATGTTTAAATGTAAACGAGTAAATAAAGCACTGCGCTATCGTTGCACTGGAAATTATGGAGACATACTTGTGAGTGCCAATGCGAACAGCCAATAGTTATCGACAGTATAACTTCCCGAAAGTCATAGAGTTCCGCGTCGAGCTTACCAGGTATATGCATCAGACGTTCAGCACAGCTGCCTATGTGATGTCGTGCTTGCTAATGAATGGACGAGGCTGAGACTAGCTGTGTATTTGCGTCTCCTCTGTGCAAATCTATAACGGCTACACTTCTATTGCTATGGAATTAACTATAAAACAGAGCCTAAACCAGTGTTTCTCAAATGGTTACACAAGTACACCAACACTCATTAAATGAGAGATAGTCATACCAGACACCAGAGTATATTGAATGTATATGTATTGTAAATGTGTATCTGATATTTTTGCATTCTGTAACCGTTTAGTTATTTTCCCATCCCAAGCACAATTTACCTGACAAGAACTAGAAGATGAACAACAAAAAACAATATTTAGGAAAGAACATATATACGGTACAAGATATGTTTATGTAAAAATAGTATCATTTAAAAAAAAAAAAATGGTTCCATTACTGTGAAACCGCATAGCAATAATATAAAGAATTTCAGTTAGACCAGCTCAACCTTTTATTGCTTCAAGATGATACAATCAATTATTTAGCTTGTTTGTTTCCATGTGAAATGTGGGCTTGTACAGTCCTTTGTATTATTATTAATAAAGGATATATGTGTAAACTTCACTTCGACTAAATATTAAATACACCCCTGCAGTACTAGTATCTCCCATACAGTACATGTCACCATGAAGGCAATTGTATTACCTGGTGTGTCCCTAGCTCCCTCTGCTGGACTCTTTGTGCCATGTGATTTGCAGCCTCCACTGTGAAAGACACAAAAATAGCCCTCTAGTTAGCATAGCTACAATAGTGTCAGTCATGGAAAACATGCGTCAGTCACCATAACAAACAGTGGACAACTCTTCCATCAAGCAACCTAATATCTAACCAGAATCTTGATACAAGCAGAAAGACACTCACAGCGTGTGAGAATATCACACAAGTGCTCATGCATTTCTTCAGAACACTTGGGCAGTATCTGCTCATTGGCCTCTGTCACCGTCCTGTTGATGTTTTCCAGCAGCCTGGCCTCGCGATATCCTCGTTTTTCCTAAAATACACCACATTAAAAGGTCCCAGTTCTGTACGAAAGGCCTCACCAAGTTCAGGCATCTAGGAATGTTGCTGCCGCGCACACAGCATTCATGATTGCATTACAGTACGTTCAACTGATGATGCATAGGCCCACACGTTATTTGGTTAGCATGTCAATAACACATTTGATGTCTTTGGTTTTCATTTACATAAATGGGATTATTGTGACAATTGTGGTTTGAGTTGTTTAAGGTCTTGTCAAGGCTTGGCAACTCAGAACATCAGATGTACTAGTCATGGGGTACAGTACTGTAACCTATATAAAATATCTTTGTTAATCTTACCTCAAACTCCCTTACAAAGTATCGTATCTCCCCCTGGGTGATGGGCCTGTGGTCTAACAGTCTTGACTGAATATCACCCACATCTATGGGAGAAACAGCAGCCAACTTAGTAGGTAAACACCAGAGCAAGAGAACATTGTAAATTGGATTCTTCTTTCTGCGACACAAATGTATATGATTAAGGATTTACAAACGGGCATTTACCTTTAAATACCTTGTCCATTTCAATACAGAAAAGTGTAGATATATTGATAGGCCTATTCATCTACAAGTAACAGCGTGACCCGTTTATCTAATAATCTAAGAAGCAACTGATACATTGAATGAGTAAAAACAAGTAGCCTACAATTATTAGTCTGCATGAACACGTTGTAATAAATTCTAATAATACACGATGATAAACAGCTAATACATGTATGAAAGATGCACTATTTAGTCATTGTATCAGGTGACTATCACGTGACAGGACTACAGCGTCAACATTTCTTCTTTGAGTTAATATATTGCTTTTGGCAAACACCTTTAGACTGCTGTACTGCTGCCACCTGCTGGTTTGGAGCATACACTGATTACAATTTACTCAATTGCTGTTCAATATATAAAGCTGTACTTTTGGAAATCGACGCTATACTTTTCCAGAGGTTACATTACTGACAAATTCTGCGATTTGTCATAATGGTATGTCAAAATTGTGTGTGACAGTGAGGCAGATACTAAAATGGATGCAATCAGATGTATTACAGGAGTAAAGACTGCAGATGTCAGTCTTGCTCTGTGAGACTGCACACTTCATTGGGTCTTATCACTGGTGTATCACTAAGTCTGCTGACAATTACAGGCTAATATAATATAATGTATTTGAAATATGTAGCCTACTGTAGGTCCTTAAACGCCCCCACCCATTCCCCCTACCCCCTCTCCTCTCTTACATCGATCTGAGCTGATATTAAGTAAGAGTCTTACAATTGAGCAAACACTACAGAAATATGCTTGCTATTTTCAATAGTGAAGAGCTTTTGGGGTATGATTAGAGGAAAGTGACTGAGCAACCCCTCAATAGTGGGAGGGGCATGCACTCTCACCGCAACATTGCTGTAACGCTTGTTTCATCCAGAAGGGTAATACATTATATTGAATTAGCAAATTACTTGTTGAAATGTATGAATACATGCAATATGTATATGGGGCATTGTTTGGGGCTAATGTCATAGCCTATTTGTATACAAACAACAAATAACAATGTCACCTTAAATTAAGAAAGATGTGTAAATCCCACTGTAATCCTCCATCTTTATTTATTTAAATAGCTGTTAGACCATTACTTTTGATTGGTGCCTATTAGGCATTATATAATTTATCAACAGCCAAGGGGCCTATCACAAAGCGCTCATGTTTCTTTGAGAAATGTTTTTGTCATAACAACCAACATGTCAAACCATGTGACAGTACCCATTATTTTATTGTTTTGCTTTGCATGATTCTGCAGGTTGTAATTAAAAACATTACCGTACCTCTGAGATTATTGATTTCTTGCGTTTAACTGGGCTCGTTAGCAATAGTATATTACTAATTTAGTGTAACATACTGAGTATGCTACCTCAATTCTAAAATAAAATGTGAAAAATAATGCACATTTATTTATGGAACGTGCAAATGATGTAATCTTACAGGCTATTGTGTTATTTATCATATGTGAATGCAAAGTTAATTCAAAATAAGGTAAACAATTGTAAACATGTTAAATCTTTATCTAGTGTGTCAGGTCTAGTGTGACATTACAGTATATTATGAGCACAAATTATTACTATTCTACAATAATAATAATAATAATAATAATAATAGTTTTTCTTCTTCTTCTTCTTTTTCTTCTTATTATTATTATTATCATTAGAAGAATAATTATAATAAAAATGTATGAATGTATGAAATATACATAACATCTAGATAATAAATTAAACTAACCCATAAAACTGATGGGTGTATATGTTACAGCTGGAGAGAGAACTAAATGCAAAGTGCCCCTTCTATAAACTGTCTGTATCCTTAAATTAAGGGGTTCTCAGCATTAAAGTATTTAGAAAGCTAAACCAATATCAACATAATAAGGGTCAGGATGTACCTTGCACTCTATATTTGTTTGCATGCATCCCTCTCATGCATTCCTTTAATGAGATCAGATTTGATGTACTGTATTCCACTCTCTGTCTTACAGTCCTTTTAAGGGAATTATGTTTTGTTGTGTAAAACAAGCGAATGCCTTACTGGGACACTTACTATACAATAAAGTCACAGAAAGTGAGTTTAAAGACCAGAATAATGTAACAAAATGTCAGTGTTTTATACCTAAGTACTATACCTACTATAAATCAGCTGATTAATGGCAGGGTTAGTCATTCTCGAGAACACTTGCTAACTTTGAGCTCAAATCTGTTTTTTGAGCTCAAATCTGTTTGTTCCTTACGAAGCCATGGATTAAAGAAGTTCTAGATATATAGATATATAGAGATATACTTATATATAGATATATAGAGATATACTTTTTTAGCACGTGCAGAGAACAGTAAACTAG